>CASBWJ010000004.1:0-74283 GCA_949130485.1 Agelas oroides | reverse complement strand
GATGCTCCAATTAAAGCACACACCTCTTGCTGATCCTGTACGTAGCATGGATTAGGTTCCCATTAGCATCATGGACCGTGGCTCGGTCTAACTGGGGGTTAAATAGTTATTGAGGTTAGTTATTAACATCTAGTACCTTTTGCTGATGCGGTAATCAGCAGGCTCGTCAATTCCAGTTAACGGATTTGTGGCAGTGGCCCGCGCTAACTATTGCGGAGGAGGGGGAGGAGGAGGGGGAGGAGGAGGGGGAGGAGGAAGGGGGATAGGAGGAGGAGGGGGAAGAAATAGGAAGGGGGGGGGCATTATTAAGGAATTTGCTACTTGGCGGGCCCACTGTGCCCACGGTACGTTGAACTGGAATAGACTCGTAAGCCGCTATACGTGAACTTGGAATGGCTCAGTTTCACAGAACTACTCTCCACCACACGCCACACGCATGTACCTCTTGCTAATACGATACTCCGCAGCCTCAAACTGTCCTGTTTTCCAGTTTCTTGCTGTCGCACGACGAAGCTGCAGCGGTAGGTGTGTGTGGTTTAGAAATCGCATCATGTCCCAAGCCATTCCAAGTTATCTGTCTCGTTCCCAGACCCTCCCGCACATGGAACAGGGCCACTCAAACTCTTGAGCACCACTCAGCTGATTCCATTTAGAGCACCCCTTTGGCTGTCCCAGCCAAGAGGCTTTCAAGCTAGTGTTTGCCACACCTACACATACTGAGCTGCCAGAAGGCCTCTGATAAAACCATGGCCATGTAACAAGAAACATCGTTCAAAACATGAGTCACTTCGGGAAGGTCTGGGAACAAGCAGTATCAATATAAAGCAGCTAGTATCTTACTATCGTCAGTATACTGTACGATATAAAGCAATATCTTACTATCGTCAGTATACTGTACAATTTAAAGCAGTTAATATCTTACTATCGTCAGTATACTGTACGATATAAAGCAGTTAATATCTTACTATCGTCAGTATACTGTACGATATAAAGCAGCTAGTATCTTACTATCGTCAGTATACTGTACGATATAAAGCGATATCTTACTATCGTCAGTATACTGTACAATTTAAAGCAGTTAATATCTTACTATCGTCAGTATATACTGTACGATATACAGCGATATCTTACTATCGTCAGTATACTGTACGATATCTTACTATTGGTTCTGCGAGTTCCTTGAGTCTCGCCATCTCTGGCTCCGAGATGACTTCCCGCAGCATGTAGATACGTGGCTCCGGGAAAACGACCTCGATCTTTGCAGGGCGGAGGAGAAGACGAGGGTTGCGCTGGTTGTTGTAGTAGTAGCATGTCAGCTTGTGGTGGTCTTTGGTCGGCTGTGTGAGAGGAGGGGTGGGGAGTGAGGGGGTGGGGAGTGAGGGGGTTGAGGGGATGGGGAGTGAGGGGGTGGGGAGTGAGGGGGTGGGAAGTGAGGGGACGGGATGAGTATGAGAACAGCTTGGATATGCTGATATCCAATCTCCCCTCCCCCTCACCCTCAACCCCCCACACCCTCAACCTTCCTTACCCTCAACCCCCTCACCCTCTCACAACTCACAGTTTCTCCCCTTAACTCACGAGTGGCTCTGGCTCTCTGCAGAGAGCCTTGTATCTTGCTTGCTCGGACGTTGCTTCACTTGCCCCCTCTGTTTCCTCCCCATCTGTGAACTTTTCAGGTGAGTTTTGCTTCAAAGACTCAAAGTAGGCAAGGTTGGAGAGACCACGCTCGTGGTAGGGGTCTGGGAGGGTGTGAGGGTGGGAGGGTGGGACAGTTCACAGTGGAGTGTTTGAACAAGACTAGTACACAGCATGCATGAAGAGGAAATACTAACACACCCTCCCCTTCCCTCCCCCCTCTCCCTTTCCCTCCCCTCCTCTCCCCTTTCCTCCCCTCTTCCCCCCTCCCTCCCCTCCTCTCCCCTTTCCTCCCCCCTCTCCCCTTCCCTCCCCCCTCTCCCCTTCCCTCCCCTCCTCTCCCCTTCCCTCCCCTCTTCCCCCCTCCCTCCTCACCATTCTGGAGTAGTTCTCTGGTGTACTGTGCTGCCCTCTTCACATTTCCCAGCTACACAGAAGAAAACAGACACACGATACACAAACCTTTCTCAACTAAGCCATCTCTCCTGCCCCTCACTAGGTTGGAGCGCACCTGAAACTCTACGTAGGCCAGGTGGTCGTACACCTCACCCAGGTCTACCTCAGATCCTTCTCCTCCATCATCAAACTTGCGCAGAGCTTCCTTCATCCACGCCCGTGTGTGACCCCACTCTGAGTTCAGGTACGCCTGGCGGCCGATAGCGAAACAGTCCTGGGCTGTGAGTGTGTATGGGGATGAGAGGTGTGGGGGTGTGAGGTATGGGTGTGAGAGGTGTGTATGTGGTGAGACAAAGGACAGGAAGGGACCACAGTTGTGTATGTACATGTTGTTCTACAGTGTTGTACTACGCCACCATTTCCTGCAACACACAACCTACTGACAGCTTTCTGTTCCAATTCTAACCACTTCTGACTTTCTGTGAAGCACTTGAGGGCTGTTGTTAAACTACTGTGCTCTGTCACATGACTAAAATTGACCAATCAGAGTGCTAGATTGTACAATGGCTCATTGTGTACTGGAGGGAGGCTATAAATAGTCAGGTCCATCTGTCTGGTGACCTCGCCATTGTGACTGGCACTAGACGCAACACAAACACTGCACACACCCGGCAGCCATTCAACTGCACAAAACGTGAACTCTAAGATCTGTACCAGCTAGACTACTCAAGCAAAAGTCCACTTATTTACTAGTCAAATGTTACACAAGCAAGCTTTGGTAAACAACATTACTTACTGGTTTATTTAACATTTAGTGGACTTTGCACTTGCTGCTTGGACAGTTTGACTAGCAACCTGAAACAGCTGTCTACTCAGCTGTCTACAGTGCAGCACCATTAACACTGTGTGGGATGTGAACTCTAAGAGACCTCCACTGGTCTACCATCACAATTAGGATGGGCCAAGGGGAGCTCCACACTGACTGTGTGTAGACTACAAACATGCCCCCATATTACCACATAAGGGGATACTGTAGTTCCCACATGAAAGGAAGCCAGACGACATAGGGTTAGTCACACTGTACCCACAGATACACAATCACAGGCTCGCCCCAGCATACTGGTGATGATCGCCCAGCACACTGGTGATGATCGCCCAGCACACTGGTGATGACCACCCAGCACACTGGTGATGACCGCCCAGCACACTGGTGATGATCGCCCAGCACACTGGTGATGATCGCCCAGCATACTGGTGATGATCGCCCAGCATACTGGTGATGATCGCCCAGCACACTGGTGATGACCACCCAGCATACTGGTGATGATCGCCCAGCACACTGGTGATGATCGCCCAGCACACTGGTGATGACCGCCCAGCACACTGGTGATGACCACCCAGCACACTGGTGATGATGGCCCAGCACACTGGTGATGACCACCCAGCACACTGGTGATGATCGCCCAGCACACTGGTGATGATCGCCCAGCACACTGGTGATGACCGCCCAGCACACTGGTGATGACCACCCAGCACACTGGTGATGATGGCCCAGCATACTGGTGATGATCGCCCAGCACACTGGTGATGATCGCCCAGCATACTGGTGATGACCACCCAGCATACTGGTGATGATCACCCAGCACACTGGTGATGATGGCCCAGCATACTGGTGATGATCACCCAGCACACTGGTGATGACCACCCAACGCCAGTAACATATTCTTTGGTTAGCTACGAACCGGTCATGGGGAAGGCGGAGGAGTTGCCCAGTTTGCCACTAGCAATCACAGTGGGCTGCAGCTGGTAGGTATCTTGGAGTCTGTGGATGGCAGTGATAGCACCTGAGAAATCCTCTTTTGATGGAAAGCGATATCGGTTCATGGAAATATTGGCCATCAGATCTATGTGTGTATGTGTGAGTGTGTGTGGGGAAGAGGAGATGGGGGGGGGGGGGGGGGGAGGGGAGTGAGGGGGGAGAAGGAAAGTGAGGAATGGTGAGGGGTGAGGTTGAGGTATTCTTGCACAGCAAGACTCTTGCCACAGAAGGTGAGGGTAGGAGGGAGGGCCTTACCCTGGGCATTGTCTTGGTAGAGGTTGTCGTGCAGCGTCATCCATCCATTGAAGTAGCGGTTGACCAGCTGGAAGGCATTGACTGGATCAAAGAGGTGCGAGGAGGGATCATCACCTACTACCTCACTGACACGCTTCACACGCCCAGCAAATTCCTCCAGAGATTGCAGCCTGAGGTGTGTGTGTGTGTGAGTGAGTGTGTGTGAGTGAGCATGTGTGAGAGTGTGTGAGCATGATGAAGGAACAACTTGAGGGTTCAATCAGTGCTTAGGCAACAAGTTTTTGATCAAGCCTGGGAACGAGGGTTAGCCAGATGAGGTCAAGGATGCAGCACATCTGTTTGGCAAACTCCTCGAACTACTCGAGCATAATGAACATCTATCATTATCTTTCGTACGGATCACCGGCCACTCTTAAGTTCCTCCCACCTCCTTCTCTCCTGCGCAATGTACGAGTTCAGTCCATCCAGCAGATCTTTCTCCAGCGACAGCAACCCCTCCATGTGCACGAGGGCGGTGAACACCTCCCCGCGGATGGGGGAGAGGAGGAGAGATCCCGCCAGGACAACGACCAACAATTGAACCACCATCATTGAGAGCGATGCGAGCAGAAATACCAGGCAACACACGGGCCTCGTGCAGACAATAAGCTTTTGTTATGAATGATGTCAATGTCGTAAGTCTCAAGGGGCGTGCGCTCCTGGCCGGCCGGCCGGCCAAATACATTTGGTAATGTACCGTTAATTATGAAAAGCGAGACCGTTGACCTGAGACGAAGTTGTTTTTTGTTACGTCTAACAAGTATAAACAATGGCTACTCAACGGAGCAGCGATGTTGCTTGGGAGGGACTCATCCACTATAAACAGAAGGCAACTTTCATGTCCGTAAGTGGTAGGTAGGTAAATTTTAATTTTTAACAGGAATGCTGTATCTGCTCGTTAGCAGATTTTCATACAGGTCCTGATACAACAAGAAACAGACAGAGTAATGAGTGGTTTGAGGAAAATAAAAACAATTATTAAGTGGAATAAAGTGTAATAGAAACTTAAAAATGAGTGGTGAGATAAAAAGAAGACAATAATGAGTGAAATATTAGTTCAGTAGATGGTCATGTAGTGCTGCTTTGAAACTTTTGAATTGTTTAAGCCTTCTTATGATTTCTGGTAGCTGGTTGTAGAGTAGTGCTCCTTGAAATGTGAAGGTGGATTGGAAATACTCCGTTTTCGGCCTATGTAGGTGCAGTTTGTTTGCTCCTCTAGTTCTAATGTAGCCTAAGGCTGTGTTTGGTCTGAACTTTGAGCACAGAAATGAAGGAGCTTCGTCAGATAGACACCTATGAACCAGGCATACCAAAGCTTTGTATCGTCTTTTCTCAAGGGTTGTCCAGCCTAGTGCCCTCCGCAGTGGCTCACTGCTAGTTCTTGGAGGCTTTCCATGGATGATTCTCAGGGCGTATTTTTGTATCCTTTCCACATGATCTCTCAATATGACACCACAGTGGTTCCATACAACGGAGCAGTAGTCCACGTGGGGTAAGACAAAAGCCTGGTACAGCAGTACAGTACACAGCAGTACAGTACAGTAATGTTGTGTGTAATGTAGGGTGTTAATCTCACGATCAGCCGGACAGCCCGGGGCTAGCAGGGGTATAGGACAGTTGTGTTGATTGCTGCCACAATATCTGCATGTATTTAACGCATAGTTCACATTGTGTGAGGAACGTTTTCTTAGTTTGCTAGTAAATGCTTTTGTAAGTGGCTGCAAGATATGTTCTAATCACCAGACCTCTTTGGACATTAAGGATTGGTCAGGGGTGGAGGAAGAAGATAATGTTGTGTGTAATGTATGGAATGTGCTGTGTTGTACAGCTGATGAGTCCTGCTATTCTGTGCTCCCAGTGGCTGACACAGTCATGACCTGGTATTGGGGGAGTGTGCAAGAATGTGATTGGCTGTTTCTGATGTAACTGATTTTGTCCACAGCAAGTGTTGGTGGTGCATGGATGTTTTCTAATCTCCCACCAGTTAGCTAGATGGCACTCTTAAAATACCTGTTTCTAATCTCCCACCAGTTAGCTAGATGGCACTCTTAAAATACCTGTTTCTAATCTCCCACCAGTTAGCTAGATGGCACTCTTAAAATACCTGTTTCTAATCTCCCACCAGTTAGCTAGATGGCACTCTTAAAATACCTGTTTCTAATCTCCCACCAGTTAGCTAGATGGCACTCTTAAAATACCTGTTGCGAAGTGCGCACGCTGTCCGAGAACTATTGTTGAAGTGTTTTACAGCTCCTGCAGTAGCAGAGAAGATGTTCTAGCTCTCTTTCGCTGTTTTCAAGACTGTTATTACTACTCAAACAGTGATGTAATTTGTCATGTGACAAGCTATTGCAACGTGATTGGACCACACTGTACGGTGCGGCAGGACACGGCTTGTATACTCAGTTCACCAAACCCTTCCCTTTCTTGCAGAAGTGGGTCTGGCTTGCGAGACTTGACGTTTTCTAGGAAGTGCACATAAACTACAGTCCTGTAGCATGTCTTGATACACCATGTGTGAGGGTGTCTTGTAAACAACACAAGTATGCCGCTACCTAACCCTTCTGCTCGACTTTCCTTTCAACTCATCTGGTTGAAGCAAGAGTGCACCATACTTAAAGTAGAACACCTAGTTACATGCTGTAGCAAAAATGGCTTATATCCATGCAGCACGCACAGTACATGTTGTTTTTTTAAAGTACCACCCGGTTTCAAAGTTTACGGGGTTACACGCTCTTACTGTAGCTGCCCATTCTTATGTGCTGTTTGTTGAAGTAATGTTCAGGTCGCTGGCAGCCACACAGGACTAGTTATAATAAGTGTGAACAACCTTGAAGCTCTCCTCTTGTGTCGCAGGATCCAGGCTATGGTGATTTCTGGATGAGTGTCTGAGAGCATCCAGGCTAGGGTGATTTCTGGATGAGCGTCTGAGAGCATCCAGGCTAGGGAGATTTCTGGATGAGTGTCTGAGAGCATCCAGGCTAGGGAGATTTCTGGATGAGCGTCTGAGAGCATCCAGGCTAGGGAGATTTCTGGATGAGTGTCTGAGAGCATCCAGGCTAGGGTGATTTCTGGATGAGCGTCTGAGAGCATCCAGGCTAGGGAGATTTCTGGATGAGTGTCTGAGAGCATCCAGGCTAGGGTGATTTCTGGATGAGCGTCTGAGAGCATCCAGGCTAGGGAGATTTCTGGATGAGTGTCTGAGAGCATCCAGGCTAGGGAGATTTCTGGATGAGTGTCTGAGAACAAGCAGGCTAGGGTGATTTCTGGATGAGCGTCTGAGAGCATCCAGGCTAGGGAGATTTCTGGATGAGTGTCTGAGAGCATCCAGGCTAGGGAGATTTCTGGATGAGCGTCTGAGAACAAGCAGGCTAGGGAGATTTCTGGATGAGTGTCTGAGAGCATCCAGGCTAGGGAGATTTCTGGATGAGTGTCTGAGAACATCCAGGCTAGGGAGATTTCTGGATGAGTGTCTGAGAGCATCCAGGCTAGGGAGATTTCTGGATGAGCGTCTGAGAACAAGCAGGCTAGGGAGATTTCTGGATGAGTGTCTGAGAGCATCCAGGCTAGGGAGATTTCTGGATGAGCGTCTGAGAACAAGCAGGCTAGGGAGATTTCTGGATGAGTGTCTGAGAGCATCCAGGCTAGGGAGATTTCTGGATGAGCGTCTGAGAACAAGCAGGCTAGGGAGATTTCTGGATGAGCGTCTGAGAACAAGCAGGCTAGGGTGATTTCTGGATGAGCGTCTGAGAACAAGCAGGCTAGGGTGATTTCTGGATGAGCGTCTGAGAACAAGCAGGCTAGGGAGATTTCTGGATGAGTGTCTGAGAGCATCCAGGCTAGGGAGATTTCTGGATGAGCGTCTGAGAACAAGCAGGCTAGGGAGATTTCTGGATGAGTGTCTGAGAGCATCCAGGCTAGGGAGATTTCTGGATGAGCGTCTGAGAACAAGCAGGCTAGGGAGATTTCTGGATGAGCGTCTGAGAACAAGCAGGCTAGGGTGATTTCTGGATGAGCGTCTGAGAACAAGCAGGCTAGGGTGATTTCTGGATGAGTGTCTGAGAGCATCCAGGCTAGGGAGATTTCTGGATGAGTGTCTGAGAACATCCAGGCTAGGGAGATTTCTGGATGAGCGTCTGAGAACATCCAGGCTAGGGAGATTTCTGGATGAGTGTCTGAGAGCATCCAGGCTAGGGAGATTTCTGGATGAGCGTCTGAGAACATCCAGGCTAGGGAGATTTCTGGATGAGTGTCTGAGAGCATCCAGGCTAGGGAGATTTCTGGATGAGCGTCTGAGAACAAGCAGGCTAGGGAGATTTCTGGATGAGTGTCTGAGAGCATCCAGGCTAGGGAGATTTCTGGATGAGCGTCTGAGAACAAGCAGGCTAGGGAGATTTCTGGATGAGCGTCTGAGAACAAGCAGGCTAGGGAGATTTCTGGATGAGTGTCTGAGAGCATCCAGGCTAGGGAGATTTCTGGATGAGCGTCTGAGAACAAGCAGGCTAGGGAGATTTCTGGATGAGTGTCTGAGAGCATCCAGGCTAGGGAGATTTCTGGATGAGCGTCTGAGAACAAGCAGGCTAGGGAGATTTCTGGATGAGCGTCTGAGAACAAGCAGGCTAGGGAGATTTCTGGATGAGTGTCTGAGAGCATCCAGGCTAGGGAGATTTCTGGATGAGCGTCTGAGAACAAGCAGGCTAGGGAGATTTCTGGATGAGCGTCTGAGAACAAGCAGGCTAGGGAGATTTCTGGATGAGCGTCTGAGAACATCCAGGCTAGGGAGATTTCTGGATGAGTGTCTGAGAACAAGCAGGAAGTGTGAATACAGCTCAAAGCGTGGTGATAGCAAGCACTTCAGTGGTTTTGTGTAGCCAATAGCAATATTCAGTTCATGTGACAGCCTTCCTGTCTGCTCACACTGCTCCAGTGAGTACACAGCTCCACTTGTGCCTTTAGCTGGCATCATGTAGTGACTGACTGGCAATGAGCGTATCAAGCGTGTTACAAAGCTGCAAGGGAACATTTTGTTGGCCATTTTCACAAGGTTGTTCTTGGGTATAGAGCAGGTCCTTCTTTTGTGGATTCCATAGTCTCCACGTCAATTGAGTCGTGATGCATCAGGAGAATGTGGTCGTGCAGTAATAATGAAACATATAATTATCATACTACAACCGCTGGTCTATGATTGGTTTATCTATGGTTGGTTCAACCCCTGGTCTATGGTTGGTTCAACTCCCGTTCTGTGATTGGTTCATTTCAATCCCTGGTCTGTGAACCAGTGTTAGGTGTTGTCATGGTAACAGATTAGTGTGACTGTGGGGGAGGGGAGGTAAGGTCTGTACTGAAGAAGACCAGGGTTAGGGTCTGTCTGCCATCAGATCTCTTGCAGTGCTTGTACTGAAGAAGACCAAGCATTAAGTGCTAAAGTGTTTATTATCATACATAAGACTTCTAGTCCCGTGCCGGGGTACAAGACTGTAGGACTTCGTGGCAGACCTGGTATGATGATGGTATTGTTACAGGAAACTCAATTTACATGCTGGTTATGGAACAGTATTGTCTCAGATAGCTAAAATGTGGGGAGTTTTTGTTGGTTGTGTTCATTGCCATCTTGAGCCAGTGAACAACCTGACTGGTTTTGGTTTAGATGTTGTTACAGCATGTCACACATCCTGTGTGCACACACATCCTCTTATACACATCTGACATAATGACCCTTCTCCTCCTCCTTTTCTCTCCTCTCCTCTCTCCTCCCCCCTCCCCCCTCCCCTCCCCTCTTCTCTTCTCTTCTCTTCTCTTCTCTTCTCCCCTCCCCTCCCCTCCCCTCCCCTCCCCACTTCTCCTCTCCTCTCCTCTCCTCCCTCCTCCTCCTTCCCTCTCTCATAGCAATACCACATCTTTTGGGGTAGGCTGTGTCGTGAGTCTGGTAGAGGCCCGAAGAGGGTCGAGCTGTTCAATGAGCATCACTCCCCCAACCCTCACACTCCTCCCACTGTCATCGTCCCTCTCACTGGTATGTCACATGCCAATGTTTACCCCCTCCTCCCTCCTCCCTTCTCCCCTCCCTCCTCTTTCTCCTCGCCTTCCTTCCAACTTCTCTTAATTCTACCTCCTCCTCCTCCTCTGCCTTACTCAGACGTCCTTCATATTGACAGTCGTGCTGCACGTGGTCACAAGTTTGCCTTTCAGGTGCTAGCCACAGGCAACAAGTTCCACTTTGCTACAAAAACAGCAGCCGAGAGAGAGCAGTGGATCACACATCTGAACAATCTCTTGTTTGGACCACCTCTACCTGGCATTGTTTGTGAGTATGGAGTGGGCGTGTGTGTGTGTGGGGGGGGGGGGGGGGGGGGGGGGGGGGGGGGGGCGGGATTTGGAATCTGTATGAGCAGTGAATGAAATAACCTCCTTTCCTTCCCTGTCCTCTCTCCTCTGTCACTCCTCCCCCTCCCCTCTCTTCTCTCCCCTCCGTCCCTTTTCCCCTCTCTTCTCCTCCTCCTTTTTCCTCCCTCTTCCTCCTCACTCCTCCCACCTCCTCCCACCTCCTCCCACCTCCTCCCTCCTCCTCCCTCCATCCCTTCTCCACTCTTCTCCTCCACACTCCTCCCATCTCCTCACTCCTCTCCTCCCTCCTCCTCCTCCTCCTCCCTCACAGATGAGTTCCAGGTGCAGGTGCTCTCCAACACCTGCGCAGACAGGCTGCAACTGCAAGGAAAGTACATTCTGAAGGTCACGACCTCCGAACTCGCACTCACCTACGCCAATGGAGAGCTACCCACAAGGTACACACTTGGTAGCCAGCTGGTGCCTTCAATAACATCATAGTTGATGGGGTCACTATTTGTCTTGCCTATCCTTGTGTGACATGGCCAACATCCCTCACTCACTCCTCCTCCCTCTCTCCTTCTTTTCCCTCTCCTCCACCTCCTCCTCCTCCTTCCCTCCCCCCCCTTCCTCCCTCTCCTCCATTCTCTCCCTCTGCAGATTCAAGTGTAGGTTAGCAGAGATCCTCAGGACACGCTACACCACATTTACAAATGCTGGACAGCGGTTCAGTGTGCTTGTCGTTTACACCAAAGGGTTAGTGCTTCTCTGTACAAGTCTGGTGACCTGTAACGTCTAGTGTCACTGTTTAGTTACAGTGCTTCTCTGTACAAGTCTGGTGACCTGTAACGTCTAGTGTCACTGTTTAGTTACAGTGCTTCTCTGTACACGTCTGGTGACCTGTAAGGTCTAGTGTCACTGTTTAGTTACAGTGCTTCTCTGTACAAGTCTGGTGACCTGTAACGTCTAGTGTCACTGTTTAGTTACAGTGCTTCTCTGTACAAGTCTGGTGACCTGTAACGTCTAGTGTCACTGTTTAGTTACAGTGCTTCTCTGTACAAGTCTGGTGACCTGTAACGTCTAGTGTCACTGTTTAGTTACAGTGCTTCTCTGTACACGTCTGGTGACTTGTAAGGTCTAGTGTCACTGTTTAGTTACAGCAAGTCTGGTGACCTGTAACGTCTAGTGTCACTGTTTAGTTACAGTGCTTCTCTGTACACGTCTGGTGACCTGTAACGTCTAGTGTCACTGTTTAGTTACAGCAAGTCTGGTGACCTGTAACGTCTAGTGTCACTGTTTAGTTACAGCAAGTCTGGTGACCTGTAACGTCTAGTGTCACTGTTTAGTTACACCAAAGGGTTAGTGCTTCTCTGTACACGTCTGGTGACCTGTAACGTCTAGTGTCACTGTTTAGTTACAGTGCTTCTCTGTACAAGTCTGGTGACCTGTAACGTCTAGTGTCACTGTTTAGTTACAGCATGTCTGGTGACCTGTAACGTCTAGTGTAACTGTTTAGTTACAGTGCTTCTCTGTACAAGTCTGGTGACCTGTAACGTCTAGTGTCACTGTTTAGTTACAGTGCTTCTCTGTACAAGTCTGGTGACCTGTAACGTCTAGTGTCACTGTTTAGTTACAGTGCTTCTCTGTACACGTCTGGTGACCTGTAACGTCTAGTGTCACTGTTTAGTTACAGTGCTTCTCTGTACAAGTCTGGTGACCTGTAAGGTCTAGTGTCACTGTTTAGTTACAGCATGTCTGGTGACCTGTAACGTCTAGTGTCACTGTTTAGTTACAGTGCTTCTCTGTACAAGTCTGGTGACCTGTAACGTCTAGTGTCACTGTTTAGTTACAGTGCTTCTCTGTACAAGTCTGGTGACCTGTAACGTCTAGTGTCACTGTTTAGTTACAGCATGACTGTATATACTGGCTGTAAGGTATGTGTGATTTTGACAGTTCTGCCCAGCTAGCCTGTTTGCGCATAGCTTACTACATACTCACCTCCCTCTCCTTTCCTCTTCCCTTTCTTCCTCCTCCTCACTCTCCTCCCATGCACCCGCCCGCCTGATCCCTTGCTCTCTATCATCTCCAGTTCTTCAGAGGTGGGTGAGGGTACGTTTGTGTTTCATACTCTGACTGCAGCTGACATCTCACGTGTAATCGACCACCGGGTGCAGGAAATGTTCCAGGACACTTTGGAATGTGAGGGTGTGAGTGAGGGTGTGAGTGAGGGTGTGTGTGAGGGTGTGTGTGAGGGTGTGCACCATCCTCTTAACAAGCATCTACTCCTCCACCCACTCAGCTCCCAGCACAACCCTCAACCTCTCCCTCACCTCACAAAAGTTTACTTCCCTCCCTCGGGCCCCGTCTCCTGGCTCCATTCCCCCAACTACACTCACCTCCAATACTCCTGGGATTGGACGATCAAAAACTGCAAGCGTCCCACACAAGAGAATGATGACTCCAGCGAACGATGGCTACATTCCCATGTTACCCAAGGCTCGCCCACCACTGTCCACCGTGTTGTATCCAACTGCAGTTCCACTGCCGCTCAATCCTCAGTCCCTTACCAATCAGTATTACTCTGGTGATGACCTAGCACCGAGGACACCTGAGCTGGACCCGTGTCCTGAGGCCTCAAGTGAGCAAAGTAGACTACAGGAGCCTCCTACATTCTCCCGGAGCCAGTTAGGAGGGACAGATGATGGAGCTGAGCACAACTTGTCCGAGGGGCTGGGAGGGAATGTAGGATATGTGAATGTTAAGCTTGGTGCGGAGGAGAGTATGGACTTGGCAGATGTGGAGGACGGGCAACATGGGGGCATGGAGTATGTGAACATTCAGTTAGGATCTCATCAAACACAGCCAGTGGTGAGTCTATTGTGCACATTGCTGATCACATGATCCTAATCCCTTTTTCTTCCTCACAGCAGAAAGCAGTCATGACAAAGCTAAAACGACCTGTGCCGCTGCCACGTAAGAAACTATCAGTGACAGCAGACCAAGTGCATACCTCACATAACAGTGATCATGTGACCTGTCCTGGTAACCATGATAACAGTGATCATGTGACCTGTCCTGGTAATCGTAACGACAGTGATCACGTGACCCGTTCTGGTAACCATGGCAACAGTGATCGTGTGACCAGTCCTGCCAGTATAGGATCTCATTCGTATGTGAACTTTACTGTTCTCGACGATAAGGGTAGTGACGAGGATGATGCCTTGCTGCAGGAAGACTCAGACAAAGAGGAGATGCACCAGTACCTCAAGCCGGCCCCACCTAGGGAGATACCAGAATACCTCGAGATTTTACCCCCAGACTCCCTCCTGCCGTGTCAGCCTGAGGAGCCCTCGTACCTCAAGGTCCTGCCACAGAATATCACACCATCCAATGATATTGCTGATGATGCCCGCACTGCCCACCCGGAGACCTGTCTCTCCCCTTTCCCAGCCGTGGTAGCACCGTTGTCTCCCCATGATCTTGATGATCTTGCTCCCTCTGGACAGAGCTCCTACTCACCGCTCTGGCGGGATCAGGACTCACCAGACTTTGAGTCTCTTCCCTTTGATCTGAATATGAGACTGGAGTGCAGTGAGAGTGGTGAGTGGGCTAGTTGGGGGTGTTGCCATGTGTACATGTAGTTTTAATGCACACAGTCTCTGATGCCTTATCACACCCTCCATCCTCACATCTTCCATCCTCACACCCTCACAGACAAGCACTCTACTAGCCTGGCCCTCCTATCCCCCCCACTTGCCCTCAAGTACGCTCATAGTGCCGATAATCTGTCGGCCATTACCTCCCTCCCAAATCGACAGTCAATACCTCTCCACCGACCGCTAACTTCCTCTGCTAGTGCACGTGTGCAGTGTGCAGAGTTTGATGCCTTGACAGACATACAGCAGCCAATGAGCAGTGAGAAACTGGCAGGTCGCCAGAACTCAGCAGACGTGGGTACAACTGCCCTGACAAGTTTGGGTGGAAGAAAATTTTCTGGGGAAATGTCTTACCTACTGAACCGGCAAAAGATAAAAAGACCTGATAATTTAACCGAGCTATTCCAAAACAGTGAAACCCAATCGGATGATGGCTACGTAGAAATATCGGACACTGAGATTGACTCCTATGGGTACTCTAGGTGCAAGGACTTCCCACTGCCGTACAGTGAGCTCACGTCTGAAGAGCGGGACATTCTGGATGGATACTCGAGACCCGACTGCCTCTTTCCTTTGCAGCAGCACCCCATCAGCACTCGCCCTCCGGCCCCCCTCCCAGATAACGTGGTAGAGACTCGTGGGCTGCGCCGCAGTATAAGAAGAGGGAGAGCACATTCTGTGGGAGATCTCAGCCGATCATCTGAGCTATGTGAGTGGGGGAGAGGAGAGGGAGTGAGAGGAGGGAGAGGGAGGGAGAGGGGGGAGAGGAGGGGTGGAGGGAGGGAGAGGAGGGGTGGAGGGAGGGTGAAGAATCAATGTAAGCAACATGATTGCAGCAGTTGTGAGTTCACGTCATCAGTCTATATTTCCTCCCTCCTTCACACTAACCACACACACTCACCCCCCACACACTAACCACACACACTCACCCCCCACACACTCACCCCCCACACACTCACCCCACACACACTCATCCCCCACACACTCATCCCCCACACACTCATCCCCCACACACTCACCCCCCACACACTCATCCCACACACACTCACCCCACAGATGAGGACCTGGACATCTGGTATGACTATGATGAGGTTCGTGGAACATTGAGGAGGAAGCGCTGTAAGTGGGTGTGTGGAGGGAGGAGGGGGTGTGGGGAAAGAGGAGGAGGAAGTATGGATACCATCAGTCTTGTGCTCAGACCCCACCTGAGAGGAGAGGGTCTGGTGACGTTTGACTGATCCCTCGGGCTTCATTAACATTGCTTTCTGCTGAGAATTTTTCAACCACCAATCACATTGCAGAAAACAATCTCTGGTGGTAACACCGGAAATCCTTGGCTACTTCAGCACGATGACACAGCACTTTTTGGCGTGTAAATTAGTTACTAGTTCTCAACTGTGCAGTAAGCTGTGAATTTTTAATGAAGCCTGAGGAATCAGCCGAATGTCAGCAGACTCTCTCCTCGGTCTGGGCACAAGACTAGGATAACGTGCACTGAAACTACATTGGAAACACACACACACACACACACACCACTTGCAGCTATTGATCAGGTGGCTGGGTATGTGGACATCAACCAGCAGCCTCCCCGTCAGTCAGCAGGGTATGATCTGCTACCAATGAAAGATGAGGACAGTGATCTAGATGTAACAGAAGCCACCCAATCAGATTTGAGCCAATATGACCGATTGCATTTAACCCCTCGTCCTCTATGTGAACCAGACACATATGATCGACTAACCCCCAGGACTACAGATTTAAACCGAACTGCCCAATCACCTTTAGACAGTGCCAACCAATCAGATTCGTGCACAAGTCATGCTGACATGATTACGATGGACTATTCAGAATCAGAAGTCAATGGACGTGACCAATCAGATTGGAACAAAGTGAATGGAACTGACCAATCAGATCCAAGGACCAAGAGGATCCCTCCACAAGTTCCTCCGAAGCCTCATCGTAGCAATGCAGGCATCAGGTCCGAAACACTTTTATGATTGTCTGAATTTGTCGTATTTCAGCATTTTACTAAAAATATAACACAACATGCACTTCAGGGAACACACTGAATGTGTGGATATGACTGCTATCTCTAGTAATGCACTGCAGTGGGTCACAACTGGTGGTTCCGAATAAACCGATTTCCCTCTGAATGCTTGCCATAGTACACATACTTGCACTGCCCGAATACTCCTGTGTGTGTGTGTGTGTGTGTGTGTGTGCACAGGGAAGATAGGAGGGTGTGAGGGTGTGGAGTAGGAGGAGAAGAGGATTAGAAAAAGACTGCTAGCTGTGTGGTTCATACAGAGCCAATCAACCACACGGTGAGGTTGGACAATGTGCCCACTCTCCCTCCATGTACCTTTGTGTTGCCCTGGTAGGTCAGTGGTTTGGGGAAGAGGGGTGTACCCGCTGGCTTGCTCTGCCTTAAGAGACTCTTGAAACTATGAGCGAGGGAGGGTGGGAGGAGGTGAGTAGTGGCATACACAAGACCTGCCTGGCAGGAGCTCTTACCACATCATCTGAAGGCCGGATGACCCTCATGAACTCGCCAACCCGCTTTGCCTCCCTCCTTTCCATCGCTGTCACCTGGCGGGAGTCAAGGAATGTCAGCCCTGGCAGTTTATGGAGAACAAAGTACCTGCAGTGTATGTGGGGGGTGGGGGGGAGTGTGTGTGTGGGAGGAGTGTGTGTGTGGGGGAGTGCATGTTGGTGGTGGGCAATGAACTTGTAGCACTTCCTAATGAGCTTGCTAACTCATTCTAATTATTAGAATGTACAGTAATATTGAAATTAAGCTAAGCAATTAAGCTGGTGCTTGTACTATACCAAAATGGTTCGACAGTGATCAATGTGCCACCATGACATTGTGAGGATAGCCAGAGTCACCTGTATCGCTGGTAATCTTCATCATCGTGTCCACTTCCCAGTAGTTCATTTGGACACGCCCGGTTGCCAAGGAGACTGAGGTACCGCAGGGCAGGACAACGGTGCACCAGTGTGGACAGCAGTTGCTCTGTGTCTACAATCTGAGGACCCAGGTCAAAGGACATACCACGTGATAAAATTCTTCCAGCCCTCCCCTCTCCTCTAAGCCACTGGTTGATATTCGTGCAATCTGACTGTGCAGGTGAAAAGGAGGAAGGTGAGGGGGACGAGGAAAGAGTGGAGAGGAGATGAGAGAGAGGGAAGGGGGGATAGGAAGGAAAGGGGAAATGAGGAGAGAGGAGAGAGGGAAGGAGGAGAGGCGAGAGAGGGAAGGAGGGAGAAAGGGGCCTGGGTAAATACCCATGCTTCCCAATGGAGGATACATGATTCTTGTTGAGAGTGAGCGTGTGAAGATGGGGAAGGGTGGGAAGTGTGAGGCTGTCGTCGGTAAGATCGTTGTTGTCAAGAATCAGCTCCTCAAGAGACTGGAAGTTACCAACACCTTCCAGTGAGCTATGTGTCAGTGTGTGTGTGTGTGGGGAGGGGGGGAGGGGCAAGAACAAGAAATCAAACAACAATGTGTGCCCAATACTGCCCACAAACGGCAGTGGTACAGATAGTGGTATGCCCATATACGGACAATTGTATCAATATAGTGGTATGTCCATATATGGACAATAGTACTAATAGTAGTATGGCCATATATGGACAATAGTACTAATAGTAGTATGTCCATATATGGACAATAGTACTAATAGTAGTATGGCCATATATGGACAATAGTACTAATAGTAGTATGGCCATATATGGACAATAGTACTAATAGTAGTATGGCCATATATGGACAATAGTACTAATAGTAGTATGGCCATATATGGACAATAGCACTAATAGTAGTATGCCCACATATGGACAATTGTATCAACAGTGATGTGCCCATACATGGACAATAATATTGGTAAGCCCATATATAGAATGGTTGTATGCCCATATATGGACAATAGCATGAATGGTGGTATGCCCATATATGGACAATAGTATGAATGGGGCAAGAGTTAGGGTTAGCCTCGTCCCCAGGCTCTCTCCTCAAAAACGGGGGGAGGAGAGAGCCTGGTAACATCCGCGGGAAAAGTTGTCGACTTCCGGCGCCTTGCTCTGGCGGTACCAATCAGATTGCAGAACGAAACCACATGAACACGTGACATTTTGTCCACTCAGCAAAAAATTGCCAACTCAAAAATGAACTTTTAAGCGTAGAGACTACACCTCGAAGGTTGGTGAAAAACAGTTTTCGGATGTGTGGAAGGTGCGCAAGTCCAGAGAGTCCAAGATCGAAGTTTGCTGTAGTTGGTTTGCGGGACCGACTCGCTCACCATACTTCGCAGCAGAGCTGCGGATGCCTCAAAGACGAGGAGCGAAATTGTAAATAGCTTGCGCTGCTACCAGGTATAGTACCGATATTGCACGGCAGCTTATTAAATCACATGACAATTATTACTAAAGTGGGAGCATCCTATGTTGATCACACGAATGATGACGCGCCGGAAGTCGACAGCTTTTCTCACGAATGTTACCAGGCTCTCTCCTCCCCCCCGTTTTTGAGGAGAGAGCCTGGGGACGAGGCTAAGTTAGGGTCTGGGTCACGAGTGCAAAATAGAAGCATGGAAATGCAACATCACATGCCAAAAGATACAAGAAGCTGCTTCTCTCAAGGGGAAAGGTCCGCCATACAGCTGCCATGTATTTGCCACCAACAAGTAGTCTATATGGATAGTAGGATGGACAGCCAGTACCTAAGTCTGTTGAAGCTGAGGTCTAGTCTCTTTGCTGTTTGGCCATGTCTCTGGATAAGGTCTTCTGGTATCCTCTCAATGTCCTCACCTATGAACGCCACCTGCGATGAAACAAGCATATCTGACTTGTGTGTTTTAGCCTTTGGTTTCAGTATCATAAGCAATGTCTGGTCACTCCCTGTTGCTAGGCAACCAGACTCTAAAGTAAACATCATTGTTTCTTACATGAATGCCGTTGCTCTGTTGTCCATTGCTCCCCTCCCTCTGCTTCCCTCCTCCCCCCTCACCAGTCACTCCACTCTTGTCCTCAGGCTCCGACATGTCTGCAGAACCATGTTCAGCTACATCATACACTACACATTTCATTGACAGACTATCAATGACTGTCCACTACTGGAACAAAGGGTTAGGGTTAGAACACTACCACTGAAAATGAAGCAAGAAGCATGTACGCCACATGAGCTACCATGCCAACAGTTTGATGCAACACAATCATCAATCATCAACATAATTTAATGAAAATAGTCGACAGAATAATGTACTGTACATGCAAGGACTAAACAGGCCGTCAGTCAAAACCAGGTTTGCTTTGCAGACCGCCTTATCCTTCTTCGCACAACGAAAAGGGCAGCTGTAAGTCTTATTTAACTATCAGAGGCTGGGTTGTGCCCTCTTTTTCATCTCTGATACACTCACCGCCTTAGAATGTCGGCTATGGTATCGCCTCGTCTCTTCAGCCTGTCCCTGCGGTGTTGTATTGAAACAGATTAGCCTGCAGGCAGTGCAGCGCTAGCTATAAACAAGCAAGTGCAAGCCACAAAACAATTACGTCACTCTGAGGCGCTCCTGCCTTTTATTTGGGAAGCGGCCTCGTTCCTGGAACGCCTGGGAACGGGACCTTGTGCAGACGGGTGAGTGTACAATAGTTTGCTGTATTCGATAATGAACATGTCTGTATTTACACACTGCTGCAGACTAGTGTAGTAACTATTATGGCAGAGGATGAGTCAGGAGGGGAGGTGACTAGAGC
Source organism: Agelas oroides (assembly GCA_949130485.1). Classification (NCBI taxonomy): domain Eukaryota; kingdom Metazoa; phylum Porifera; class Demospongiae; order Agelasida; family Agelasidae; genus Agelas; species Agelas oroides. The sequence continues at coordinate 54,408 of CASBWJ010000004.1, read as the reverse complement.
ACCAGTTGTGATCTCTCCAGAGACACTGGCGAGCATCGACAAAATCACAGGCATTACGCTCTCCTGCACCAAGCAGCTGCAAGCCATCAATGATGCCATGGAGAGGTGTGTATTTTGTTCTGGTAGGTAGTCTTGGTGCTGACTACAAACCAAGGGTTAGGTAGTTATGTGGATTCTGCAGAGCTCACAAACCATATACCCTCCTTTGCAGAGTTTTAGAAAAGCAGGACACAATTGAGGAGTTAGCAACAACATTGGTGAGTTGCTCAGTGAGTGTAGATGCTCATGGTTCACATGGTTTCTTCCTTATCTCAGGAAGAACATGCAGAAGCCAGCAGAAAGAACAGATAGGGCCTCTTACCCACAAGTTATTGAACATGTATGTACAACATCCCACACTCTTCAGTTACATCTTTAAAGAATCTGTTGAGAAAAGTTCATAGTACAACACACACCCTCTATTACTGCACATCAAAATATCCAACTCAAAACTTAAAACAAGTGTATGCGAGTGAGAGAGTAGGGTACTGTGTGTAGATGTCTAGACAGAGCAGTTTCTAAGTATGGAAGAAGATGTCCTATGGGACGACACGTGTCCAGTTACTGTTGCTTTGTCTTTTTCGTGATAAGACTCTTGTGGATGTAAGGGATCACACCTGAAGGAAGAGATAGGAGGAAGCACTTAAATGGGGAGCAATTTCAAATGTAACAAGCTACAATTATACTTGAAACCATATCAGCACATCTATACACACAGAAGCTTCCATACCTCCTCCAGCGATGGTTGCCTTGATTAGTGTGTCAAGCTCCTCATCCCCTCTGATGGCCAGCTGCAAGTGGCGAGGAGTGATTCTCTTTACCTTGAGATCCTTAGAGCAGTTTCCAGCCAATTCAAGTACCTATGCGTAGATGGGGAAAGAAAGGTGTGGCACTCATGGTGTTGTGATAATTAACACAGGAAGTGCTAAGTATGTGAGGTATGCAGTTTACAACTAATGAGGCAGGTACAGTGTGTGGGTGCTCGCTCACCTCTGCAGTGAGGTACTCCAATATGGCAGCGCTGTACACAGCTGCTGTGGCTCCGACACGACCGTGACTTGTAGTACGTGTTTTTAGGTGTCTGTGTATCCTCCCAACAGGGAACTGGAGTCCTGCTCGTGCTGAGCGGGATACTGCCTTGGCCTTCACTTTAGCATCTTTGCCTGCTTTACCACCAGCCTGGGAGGGGAAGACAGTGGCTCCTTAGTGCACAGTATGACGTGTAAAACAGTTCTACATGCATACATTGCGTGTGAAGCTAATGTGGAAATGTCTTAAGCTTTTTAGCTTGTTGTTAAGCTTCCGCACTAGTTTAGGCTATGTCTATCACGTTAAACACACAGAACATTGGCCTTTTTGGTTACTGCCACTCAATAAGGTAAGGGCCCTTAGACTGTGATTGGCTTCGCTTGGACACAGGGACAGAAAGATGATCAACACTGTAAATCACAATAGGCCTACGCGAAAACAATCACACACCAAATACGTACAGCAAAGCTTTTAGCGTTTAGGGAAGAGCAGCTAACTTACCATTTCGCCCGATCTCAATCAAAATTTCAGTTTTCAAAGCTTTCAAAAAGCTCCTGTCTCCCACTTTTACACAACTGCCAAACTGGCGCCGGCGGGATGAAATTAATTGAAAACGCATGTCCAACCAGATTACAGTGTTTAAAATTTGCTAGGACGGTCTGGCGGGAAACGGCACACAATACACGCATGCGCATTTGGTATTTCTTTCCTCCTCGTGTTACATTTCTACGTACATACTGTGCGTAATCCCCATCGATCTGTTTGCTGCAGCGCAATGACAGAGCAGCTACGACTGAGGGGGACCCTGAAGGGTCATGGAGGGTGGGTGACGCAGATCGCCACAACACCAGCCATTCCCGACATGATTCTGTCTTCCTCCAGAGGTGAACATGTAGTGTGTTCATTTCACTGTATGCCTTTGACGGGTTTAGTATGCATGGATGTATGACTGTGTTCAATCAATGAGGCACAACTCCCAGTTGGAGATGTGTTGAACAGGTTGACCCATGCATGCTCCTGTAGCAATACAAGCCGTGAGGCTGTGATACCTTGTACACTAGATGTTGACTGTAGCATTTTATATTTTGTCCACCAGACAAAACGGTGATAATGTGGAATTTGACTCGTGATGAGACCAACTACGGTGTTGCAAAGAAGGCTCTGCATGGCCACAATCATTTCGTATCTGACGTAGTCATTAGTTCTGATGGCCAGTTTGCACTATCGGGGTCCTGGGACAATACTCTGCGACTCTGGGACCTTGCCAGGTGGGCAATAATTAGAAGTATAATGCTAGGTAATTATAGTGGAGGGTAGCTCTCTAAAATGGGGTGTGAGGAATTCGAGTTGTGTATTGCTTTGCAATGTGGGGTGTGTATGCATTCCTCTCGCACCTTCAGTGGGAGCACAACACGACGGTTTGTGGGCCACACAAAGGATGTAATGAGTGTGGCCTTCTCAGCTGACAACCGGCAGATTGTGTCTGGGTCTCGCGATCATACCATCAAGCTGTGGAACACACTGGGCGTGTGCAAATATACCATCCAAGTATGTTGACTAGTGTGGTGGTGCAAAGCTTGTGTGTTGTCTAACTTGTCATCATGCCTTCCTCCTCCCTTCCCTCTCACACAGGATGACTGTCATACTAACTGGGTCAGTTGTGTTCGTTTCTCTCCGAATGCTCAAAACCCTGTTATTGTGTCCTGTGGATGGGACAAACTGGTGAAGGTAGGTAGAAAACGGTTCACATCTGGGTCACCCCGCATTATTCATTTTCCGTCCACACCCCCTAACCCCTCATCCCCTTCACCCTTTCACCCCCTCACCAACAGGTGTGGAACCTCACCAACTGCAAGCTAAAGACCAACCATTTTGGCCATAATGGCTTTCTCAACTGTGTGACTGTCTCACCAGATGGCTCCCTCTGTGCATCAGGAGGGAAGGTGGGACAGCTAGTGCTTCTTGGTTGACTGTGCTCTTATTAGAATATGTCTTCCTTCCCTCTCCATAGGATGGCAATGCTATGCTCTGGGACTTGAATGACGGCAAGCACTTGTACACACTACAGGGTGGGGAAATGATTAATGCGCTGGTGTTCAGCCCCAATAGATACTGGTTATGTGCTGCGACCGGCCCTACCGTCAAAGTTTGGGTGAGTTGCATGGGAAGGCATGGCCTGTGCACAGCAGCAGGAGAACTCTTCTCCCTCCTCCTCCTCCTTCTCCCTTCAGGATCTGGAGAGTAAGTCTCTGGTGGATGAGATTCACATTGACCATCTCTCAACCACGGGCCCTGTGGACTGCATGAGCCTTGCATGGAGTTCAGATGGACAGACTCTCTTTGCTGGCTACACTGATGCATTGATACGTATCTATGATGTGGACCCAATGTAGCCGGCCCCCACTCCCACGGGGAGTTTGCTAGTTTTCTGACAGCGGTTGTCACTAACTTGTACAGATTGAAATTATCTCAATTTGCTGACAACTTGCTTGAAAATAAGACCAAAATCTATATTTATAAGTACTTACAAAAGATTTTACACATTCTCCAATAAATAAACTCTTTGACAATAAATATATTATGTACAAGTCCATCATACTATCCTGCACAAACCCTGTATAAAAAGCTTTGGGTATCAGTAACTAAAATTTATCTGTGTCAGATACTAGTCTCCTTTGCACTGCTCTGGTAGTGTTCCGCCAGCACCTGCCATGCCTTGGGAGCCATGAAACCATTCGGTGGCTCCTCACCCATACGGGCCAGGTGACGCATCTTTGTACCTGAGAAGAGTGTTCAATAAGCACACACAGGACCCCTCGCCCCCTTCATCCACACACAGGACCCCTCGCCCCCTTCATCCACACACAGGACCCCTCGCCCCCTTCATCCACACACAGGACCCCTCGCCCCCTTCATCCACACACAGGACCCCTCGCCCCCTTCATCCACACACAGGACCCCTCGCCCCCTTCATCCACACACAGGACCCCTCTCCCCCTTCATCCACACACAGGACCCCTCGCCCCCTTCATCCACACACAGGACCCCTCGCCCCCTTCATCCACACACAGGACCCCTCGCCCCCTTCATCCACACACAGGACCCCTCGCCCCCTTCATCCACACACAGGACCCCTCGCCCCCTTCATCCACACACAGGACCCCTCGCCCCCTTCATCCACACACAGGACCCCTCGCCCCCTTCATCCACACACAGGACCCCTCTCCCCCTTCATCCACACACAGGACCCCTCGCCCCCTTCATCCACACACAGGACCCCTCTCCCCCTTCATCCACACACAGGACTCCTTGCCCCCTTCATCCACACACAGGACCCCTCGCCCCTTTCATCCACACACAGGACCCATCGCCCCCTTCATCCACACAGGACTCCTCGCCCCCTTCATCCACACACAGGACCCCAACTGTACCGGAGATGAACTGGAAGTCTTCATGATGCTCAGGATCATAGAAGTCCATTTGTCCAAGCTTCTTATTGTAAGCAGCAACCTTGAATGGGACAACCTCTAGTCGAGTCAGTCCTGGAGCCATCTGAAGTACCTGCAAAATGGGAGAGGGGATGAGGGGGGGAGAGGGAGAGGAGAGATGAATGGGAGGGAGACATCCATGGCTATACTACCACCAGCAGACAACAGCTGATAACTCTCCCAGCACACACACCTTCTTGCCATGTGTTGCATCATACAGGTCCTCTTTTGTGTCAGGGTGGGCCATTCCAGCAGGGTCACGACCAACAATGTAGAACGTCGCACCAGCATTCATACGTGCCTTGCAATGCCACTGGACCTACATCCACAACCAGAATATGAGTGAAAAACAGCCTAATTTAACTACACATTCAACCACATGTACTGTCCCAGCAAAAAAAATCTTGCTAAGATTATCTCAGATCTTGTAAGACATCACAAGATAAGAAAGCAAGATCTTGAGTCATGTAAGATTCACATGCAAGAAAGACTCTGTCTTTGATAAGATCTTAGAGCCCGCCTAACCTCAGTGGGTCCAGCGTACATCATTGGAGAAGGGAAGATAGCCAGCACTGTGTTCTCTGGATCCAATATGCCGTCCTCTAGTACAGCATGATGCTGACGCATACGGACCTGAGCATAGAGAGAGGGAATAGACTGACACAGTGCCAAACCACATTTCCTGGTTTGTGTACCTTCAGTGGAACATCGTCTGCCTTAGTCCACCCTCCGAGGGGATGGAGTAGGAGCACCGGCTTTCGAAAACCACGACTCAGAATCATTTCCCGTGTATCCTGGGAGGAGGGAGGGAGGGAGGGAGGAGGAGGGAGGGGGAAGGGAGGGAGGAGGAGGAGGAGGAGGGAGGGAGGGAGAAAGGAGTACTCACACAAAGAAGCATAGAGGGATGCGTTGGTCTTACCTGCATGAGCAGAGCATGTCCATTGTGAATTGGGTTCCTCAGCTGAAAGGCAAAGATGGCATCAGCACCACGGAGACGGAACTCGGCCCGGAGCTCATGGGGTGTGAGACGGTACTCATCCAGACCATCATTCCAGTGAATCCTCTCCAGAGCCTCGATGTCTCCTCCCACCAACCAGTCACCTGACTCCATCACCATCTGGTAGGAAAGGGAGAGTAAAAAGGAGGAGAGAGGAGGGAGGAGAGGGAAGAGACAGGAGGGAGAAGAGGGAGAGGAAAGCGTGAAGCCTCAAATGTACTTGCTTAGTCCAGGCCTATCACATGATGCAACCAAAGGTGCAGTACATCAGACTGTCGATACCTTGATGTAGGGGTGTCCTGGATTGCTGGTGCCCCACTGGCGGCTACACCGCTCCTCCTTATGGTGGGGAAAGAACTCTGGGCTGCGGAGAATTGCCAGATTCCTGTGTGTGTTACGTGTGAACATCAGAACTGGACCATCAACATCAAGTTTCTATATACATTCTCTCTCCCCTGCCCCAGACTCACCTGCCCTCGTACACCAGTGTGAAGGCATTCTCTCCCATTAGACGTTCCTTGTCCTCAGTTGACACCGGCAGGACAATCGGCACCGACTGATTGACCACACCCCCATCCATGAGACAGCCAAAGTGCTGACACTGCAGAAACTCACGCTCTCGCATGAAGCCAGTGAGGGGCGTCGCCCAACCCTCACTTAGCACCTGAGGAAGAATACCAACTTCCTTATAAGGTAATGCTCTTTTCTTCTTTCGCACTTTCATGTACAGTAATGCAATTTCTGGTGTGCTCACTAACTTCCTTATAAGGCAACTGGTCTTCATATAGTGTGCTCACTAACTTCCTTATAAGGCAACTGGTCTTCATATAGTGGGCTTGCCAACTTCCTTATAAGGCAACTGGTCTTTATACAGTGGGCTCACCAACCTCCTTATAAGGCAACTGGTCTTTATACAGTGGGCTCACCAACCTACTTATAAGGCAACTGGTCTTTATATATAGTGGGCTCGCCAACTACCTTATAAGGCAACTGGTCTTTATATAGTGGGCACCCAAACTACCTAGTAAGAATGTTCCATTATGTTGTCTTCAATTTCCTTATAAGGTAATGCAAACGTGGTTTCTCCATCTTCATTACAAGGAACCTCACCTGCAGCCATTGTGTGTCGAGTTTAGTCAAGGTCAGTTTGGGGAGAGACTCTGCCTCAGCTTTTACCTGCTCCAGCTTCGAGGGAGGGACAAAGAGCTCCAGTGCTCCATTGCTGGTGGACCTGGGAACAATGTCCTAGTAATGGAGGGGAATGGGGATGGGAGAGAAGGGAGGGAGGAGAAGGGAGGGAGAGAAGGGAAGGAGGAGGGGGGGAAGGGAGGGAGGAGAAGAGCGGGAGGAGGGAGGGGGAAGGAAAGTAAAGGGGATAAATGCACCATCTCTCAGGCAGCTGATGATGACTTGTCCAGTCAACAGTCTTCCTCCTCCCCCTTGACTCACCTTTTCCATCAGCATGTCCACCACCTTCTGCACACACTCATCCACTGTCCACTCACCAGCTTTCAGAATGAGGTCAGGAATACTCGGGGGCTCATACGCACTGTCGATTCCAGTGAAACCTGGGGGAGGGGGGGTTCTGAGTGAGCACTTGAAGTTGTGGAGACCAAGTTGGAGAGGTACCTTTGATGAGGCCGGCTCTGGCCTTTTTGTAAAGTCCTTTCACATCTCTCTGCTCACAAATGTTGATTGGAGTGTCAATAAACACCTCAAAGAACTGGAGGCCAGACTTAGTGTGGAGGCTCCGCGCTCTCTCTCGGTCCTATGTACACATGGTATGCACATGTGGAGGGATAGGGAGAGGAGGGATGGTTGGTAGTTCCTTGCTACATGGCACTAATACAAGGGTATTCTGGTCTGTTGCCTCTTCCTCCTCACATCTTCCCTCTCCCCTCCTTCCCCACCGTCCTTTTCCCTTCCCTTTCTCTCCTCCCATCCCTCCCCCTCACCTACCCGGGCATATGGGGAAATGAAGGAGGTAAGAACAACAATCCCTGCATCTGCAAACAGCTTGGCCACTTCACTGATTCTGCGAATGTTCTCTTCTCGATCTTCAGGAGTGAACCCTAGGTTCTTGTTCAACCCTATCAACAAGGAAAGGTGGTAAGGAAAGGTGGTAAGGAAGAGAAAGCTTCAGTACCCACTGTCATGTGTATAGGAGCTGTACTCTCCCATACAAGATAGTGTCGCATCCTTCCCTCCCACACTCCTCCCATCCTTCCCTCCCACACTCCTCCCATCCCTCCACTCACCAGTCCTAATATTGTCTCCATCCAGACCGTAGGAGGGGATTCCCCTCTGGCAGAGGTACTCCTCAAGGGCGAAGCTGATAGTGGTCTTGCCGGCTCCTGAGAGACCAGTGAACCAGACACAGCAGCCTCGGAACCCTCCCCTCTGCCCTATGACCTGCCCACGCTTGCTCCGGGTCACCATTCCTGACTTGAAGGTGACATTCGTCGCCTTCACAATGTCCTAACGAGGGGGGAGCAAAATTAGTGAAAATGTAATCGATTGCAAGTACACAAAAAATTGTGATCAATTAGAATTACACTTACTAACTGCAAAATAATGCAAACATTACAATTTATACTTTATGCAAATTTCTGACATATCAATAGTTTCATTGCCGAGCGCAGCGAAGCAGAACGAGGCTTGGTAATCGTGACGTAGTGCCTCGGTGGTGACGTCACGCAGTGATACTTGGTAGCCGCGTTGCAGTCTCGGCCCCGGGAACGTCAAATGTATGTCACGGTTTTGGCCCCCGGGGGGCCCCCCACAAGTTTGGCACACGTGATCTTCATCTGTTACTGGGTGTGAGTAAATACGTAAGCAATCGAGCAAGGTATTTTTAGCTCGACGTCCATCGCTCTTGACCTCGAGGCTAGATGGCGATAGCAAGCGAACGAGTTTGTAGTGGACATCCAGTCAAGCCTCTATCGGTCGGTTAATGGTATTGAGCGAGCTCTGCGTAGCAATCTAGCTCGACTTCCAGCGATCAGCAGTTTCTGGACTCTATTTGTGTGGATTTACGCTACCGAAAAAAGTCATGCACTTGTGTTCCATGAAGGCCATTCAATCGCTGCTGTTCAAAGACTCTCGGGTATTGCAGTCTGTCACTTAGTGTCTACCCCACTCAGTATATCAAAATTAATAGTGGCAATGCAGTCAACACTGTAAGTAGGAGCATACACACAAAGCAGAGGATAGAGTCAGTATCATTAGTCGCCAGGCTCTGCTTTGCGCGAGGCTTGCTGCATGTCATGTACCCCTAGTACTGTTCTAGCACAGAGAAAGCATACACTCTCTTTCACACTCATCCACACAAAAACACGGCTCTGCTTACCAAACTTCTCCTGTGCTGTAGTGCCATTGGTGAGCTGCAGTCGAAGAGAGAAAGACGAACTGATAACTAAACAGCCCGCCCACAGCTGAGGTATTTATTGACATTCCAAAGCCTCCCAGGGCGAGGTACCTACCACGTACGGCTGCACAAGGCTTCCATACCATACACAGACACTTCTTCCCTGCCTCATGCACACAAGCATCGCTATAAGTTACATCATATCTGCAGCACTTACCGCGATACAACACAGCAATGGAACGTGACAGCCCAAGACAAGACAAGCACAGAGAAGGTCACCTAACGCAATATAACGCGACACAAACACGTGGTCTCAGGTGGGGCTGCTGCTCTATTTAGTGCCCACCAAGACTGGCACGTTGCGTCAGACATGTCGGGGCTATGGGGAGACTCGCGCCAGAGAGACTACTCTACTGACGACCCAACCATGGACGTGCCCGGTAAGGTGACGCGGGAGGGCGGGCAAGGTGACGCGGGAAGGCGGGCCAGGTAGCGCGGGAAGGCGGGAGAAGCTTTGCGCCACGTGGCGTAAAAGTAGCTTCATTATTTGTAACTCCCTCATTTCTCAGTGAGTGGTGCTCCGGGTCTCAACATCTCTCCCTACGCTCTGGACCCTTCATACCTGCCCACAGTACGTGACAGTGTGATGGTGGTGGGGGGAAGTGTGTGTGCATGCACGTGCATTTGTGTGTATACATAATGAGTTCTTTTTGGACTCTCTGCGTTATTACTGTGAGTGGGTTGAAGGCCTGTTTCACAGGAGGAGTACTGGCAAGCTCTTTCTTCTCCAGGGTCCAGAGTTCATTTTTCCTGTAGAGAGTCGCAAGAGAAGTTGGAATGAAAAGATGTTCACCAGAACGGGGTCATCGTATGTCACAGGTATACTGCTGCCACTCCAGTTGTGGTACTGTTGTAGTTTATTGTTGCTCATCCCATAGGCCTAATGGTAGGAGGGGTGTGGGGGTTATGGGAGGGTGTGAAGACACCTGAGGGACGGACGGTCCGTTTGAGGATGAACAGTGTTCTAAATGGCTGCACCAGAAGAGGGCCTTTTCTTGGAAACACGCTTGCTGTGTTAGGTGAGCCATTACCAGACCTTCCCATGCAATGTCAGACTGACCTAGCTGGAAATGAGCAGGATAACTCACTTATTATGAGCCCATCTAGAGAATGAGCTTTTAGACCCACCACCATCTGATACTAGACTGCAGGTATGATTAATTTTATGCCTAATTGTGAGCTCATAATAATGATGTCGGCCACATACTGCTATGGCAGCATGTCTCTGATGGAGAACCATGTATAGCCTAACCCAATCCTTTTCCTGTCGTGTATTTCCAAGCGTGATACCTGTTGCACAATGCTACCAGTGTGATGAAGTTCACTGGTGTAGTTCTGTGACCTTCAAATATCATTCTGCAGTGTTGATCCCTCCTCCTCAGCTCTGATATACAGTCCCCTAGAGTCCATCATTGGGCACTATCGTGGGGAACAGGACAGTCTGAACTCCGTTGCTGCTGCCACCCTCACTGGTGTTATGTATAAGTCCACAGGTAAAAAGTCTTGTGAGGAACAAAATTAGAGTCGTTATGTGTGCATTCCCTCTGTGCTCTATAGCTGGTGTGCGAGCCATGTGTGTGGCAGGGGTGGTGGGAGGTGCCGTGCTGGGCGGCTACACGCTAGTGGGGTACTTCATGGGACAGACTCGTTTCTCTCAATTTAGCAGAAACTATGTGTGATCATATACCCCACATGTATGTGTCTGACCTGACATTCTGAATGTTATTTATTCAAAAGTTCTGTGCATGCAGCAAGAAAAGTTTGTCTTTAAAAGAGAACAACTGCACGAATGCTGTGGAAGGGAGAATAAGGAACAGTGAGTGTGAGTGTGTTTGGGAGGATTATAGCTGAGTACCTCTCTCCCTGGTGCATTAGATCAAAAGCTTTGTTGATATCAGCGAGTGGCATTGTGTGCGTGACAAACTCATCCACCTTCAGTTGCCCTGCCAAATACTCCTCCACCAGCTTAGGCACACTGTCACGACTCTTCCAACCTAGGGAAGGGAGGGATTGTGGAAAGGGAGGTGTAACACAGGAGAGAGTGCAAATTAGTGAAGGCTGGTGTATCACCTCCAAAAGCTGTTCCCTTCCATACACGTCCAGTCACCAGCTGGAAGGGCCGAGTGGAGATCTCTGCATGGGAGGGTGAGATAAGCACCAAACGTGTATAAATGCCTCCGTTACTGCCTTTCTTCCCTCCCTCCCTCCCTCTTCTCACCTTGTCCAGCTCCAGCTACCCCAATGATGGTGGACACTCCCCACCCTTTGTGGCAGGCCTCAAGAGCAGCTCGCTGTGTGCAAGGGGAAAATCATGTTGCTGAATGTTTTGGGAGGACAGTTAGTACCAAAACAGGTTTCCCTTCACATACACAGCACCTCCCCCCCCAACACACACAACACACACACACAGAAACCCTCCCCAGCTCACCATTGTCGTCACATTTCCGATGCACTCAAAACTGTAGTCTAATCCTCCATCAGTGAGCTCAGCCAACACCTGCTGAGCTGGACGATCATGATCTTGTGGGTTGAAGAACTCGGTGGCTCCAAACTCCTTAGCTAGTGGAGATGAAAACACACAGTCAGCAACAAGGTAAACTAATTTCATGAGGCATGCAGTGGGGTGGAAGCAGTCCAGACTTAACTTGTGACTAGAGGTCATGAGGCATACTACTTAAGACCAGAGAAAACATCGCTAATGAGATACCTACCCTTTTGCCACTTCTTTGGGTTGATGTCTATTGCAATGATGCGAGATGCACCAGCCTGCTTACAGCCCATGATCACAGCCAGCCCCACGGCTCCGCATCCCCATACCCCCACCACACTCCCAGCCTCCACCTTCGCTGTGTTCAGGGCCGCACCATAGCCTAGGAAACAATTTACAGATGCACATGGCCATATATGGTCATGACAGGACAGTAATAATGTACCAGTGGGGATACCACATCCGAGCAGACAGATCTTGTCCAGTGGAGCTGCTGAGTTCACCTGGAGGCAGTTTGATGGTCATCTGCATGCATTTCACTACTGTCCACCATGTTACCATGGCAACCAAGGTCTACTCTCCTGTTTCCATTACCTTAGCGATGGAGATCTCGGGTAACACAGTGTATTCACTGAAGGTGGAGGTTCCCATAAAGTGGAAGAGAGTCTGCCCTCGGCAGGAGAATCGTGAAGTGCCATCTGGCATCACCCCCCGTCCCTGGGTGTCTCTGGATTGAAGATGGAAAGGCAGTGGGAGGAGAGAAGAGAAAAGGAAGGTATAGAGTATCCAGACTAGCCTACAGGCATACAATAAACTAGAAGCCAAAGTGGGAATCAAAAACCATGACGAGAAAGGCTGTGCACCTGATCATGCTGCAGAGGTTAGTTTTGGGGCTCTTGCAGAACTTGCACTCCCCACACTGAGGAATGTACAGTGGAATAACATGGTCACCTGCAGGGAGAGGTCAGGACTACCGATATCAGTTTGTCCACCTCCGCCCAACCTCTCCCCTTCTCACCTGGCTGCACAGTGGTGACACCCTCCCCCACACTCTCCACCACTCCCCCTCCCTCGTGCCCCAGCACACAGGGGAAACAGCCACTAGTATGTCCACCAAGTTCGTGTGCATCTGTGTGGCACACTCCTGTAGCCAGAATCTGGATTAGGGAAAGACAAGACTTCAAACTTCGTAACAGATAGTAGTAGACCACATTTCGATCATGCCTTGCACATTCAGACAATGTCTGCATACAGCAAGCTATGACATACACTGCGCCCTCCCATGGTTTCGTCTCGCGTAGCCAGACTCTAAGGTAGGCAAATCCTAGTCTCCCCCATGTATCGCCCACGCTACTGTTTTGTACAGACACAAGGGCTCACCTTCACTCGAACCTCGCCCGCCTTCGGAGGCTGCACGTCGATCGTTTCAATGCTCAACGGTTTACCGACTTCCCAGGCCACTGCCGCACGGCAAGAGACAACCTATCAGAGGAACGAGAACACTTCACCATGTGCACCAGACGAAGCCAGACTCGCATGTAGGGAGCTGGCCATGACTTCGCATTAGAATATCTACCTTCCCCATAGTGACGGCCATACGGCGATCTGTTCCCCGCACACGTGTACACACTGAACTTCACTTGAGATAAACGACAACGGAATTCATTTCACAAAATAAATTCAAGATGATGATGATATTGCGGGCTCCGCCTTCCACTTGGATCGCTGGGCCCTCCTCAATCTCGCCAACTCCCTCTTTCGTTCTATCTCCACCTGACTGCACTTAACTGCACCTTTGTGTGTGTGTGTGGAGGGAATGCGGGTGAGAAAGGGTGAGGTGCATGTAGTCTCGTGCCCAGACTACTTTTCACCAAGCGGGAAAATAGTCTGGTAAACTGCCTATACCGTTTTGGTTCCAATATTTTACTGGATTATGAATTCAAAAACGCTCAAGTAAAATTAATGGCGAACTCCGAGACAGCCTACTCGTGCTCCTTTCGAAAGATAGAATAGCCTAGTCATACGCGCAGCAGCCAACCAATGTCCATTTCGCTAGTAGATCGTTGGCATGCAATGTGGAATGCAATATTCAATGACATCAACCATTAAATTAGAAAAGAACAATGCACCAGCATTCCGGCGCACTTGAACGAAAATGGAATAGGCAGTTGACCAGACCCATTTTCCTGGCGGGCACGAAAAATGTGGTCTGGGAACGAGACTAAGGTGCATGCACCACACTTCCTCACCATGAAAGGTGGTCAGGGAACGAGACTAAGGTGCATGCACCACACTTCCTCACCATGAAAGGTGGTCAGGGAATGAGACTAAGGTGCATGCACCACACTTCCTCACCATGAAATGTGGTCTGGGAACGAGACTAAGGTGCATGCACCACACTTCCTCACCATGAAAGGTGGTCTGGGAACGAGACTAAGGTGCATGCACCACACTTCCTCACCATGAAAGGTGGTCAGGGAATGAGACTAAGGTGCATGCATCACACTTCCTCACCATGAAATGTGGTCTGGGAACGAGACTAAGGTGCATGCACCACACTTCCTCACCATGAAATGTGGTCTGGGAACGAGACTAAGGTGCATGCACCACACTTCCTCACCATGAAATGTGGTCTGGGAACGAGACTAAGGTGCATGCACCACACTTCCTCACCATGAAATGTGGTCTGGGAACGAGACTAAGGTGCATGCACCACACTTCCTCACCATGAAATGTGGTCTGGGAACGAGACTAAGGTGCATGCACCACACTTGCTCACCATGAAATGCCACTCACCTGTGCCCTCTACTGTGCGCCTGTCTGCTATCATGTCGTCAGTTTTCAAGGCAGGTTGATGTGTAGCCCAATCATGGGTGCAACCCCCCTCCATCTTCTTGTCCATTGTCCTAGTGTCCAAGGCAGGTTGATGTGTACCCCAATCATGGGTGCAACCCCCCTCCATCTTCTTGTCCATTGCTATGTTGTCCATTGTCCTAGTGTCCAAGGCAGGCTGGTGTGTACCCCAACGCTGGGCACAGGACTTGGCTGGTGTTTCCAAGTGACCATCTGAAAGGAGCTGATCAATGAAAGCTTCAGCATCACTGTCTCCAAAAGGGTCTGGTGACGGTGAGGGTTTGGGGGGTGAGGTGTCCTCCCACAGGGCAACCACATCTGCCGCTTGAGACCAAAAGATATTCTCATCATCCTCTTCGTCATCATCTTTGTGAAGGGGGGGGGGGGGGGGTTAAGGTTTACAATGTAGAATGTTGTCAATACACAACTTGCCAGTTGAAATTGACTGGCAACAAATGGACCAAGACATAGTGTGACATACCCATTAATCCTGCAAGTTGATTTGTACAGGAGGTAGTGTGGTCTTTGCGAGGGTGTGGAGGGGAAACACTGGTGGGGCCTTTGTGAGGGTGTGGAGGGATGACACTGGTGGGGCCTTTGTGAGGATGTGGAGGGATGATGCTGGTGGGGCCTTTGTGAGGGTCTGGAAGGGTGATGTTGGTGTGGCCTTTGTGAGGATGTGGAGGTGTGATACTGGTGGGGCCTTTGTGAGGGTGTGGAGGGGTGACACTGGTGTAGCCTTTGTGAGGGTGTGGAGGGGAAACACTGGTGGGATCTTTGTGAGGATGTGCAGGGATAACACTGGTGGGGCCTTTATGAGGGTGTGGAGGGGTGACACAGGTGGGGCCTTTGTGAGGATATGGATGGGTGACACTGGTGAGGTCTTTGTGAGGATATGGAGGGGTGACACAGGTGGGGCCTTTGTGAGGGTGTGGAGGGGTGACACAGGTGGGGCCTTTGTGAGGGTGTGGAGGGGTGACACAGGTGGGGCCTTTGTGAGGGTGTGGAGGGGTGACACTGGTAAGGTCTTTGTGAGGGTGTGGAGGGATGAGGTTCGTGTGGTCTGTGGAGAGAGGGAAACCCATCAGAAGCATGGTCGTTGAGCATGTAACCCTCAGCCAACCTTCACTGAGCCTCTGGTGCAGTTGGCCGGCTAGCCACTCCAGACGCTGGAACCTGCTCTGCTGTGGTGGAGAGGCTGTGGACAGTGGGAGGGTCATGCGAGGGCGTTTCCTGGCAGGGAGCTGTGGGGAGCAGCCCAGGTCTGCACAGAGAGGCAGAAGGGATGGCCGACCAACAGGACTGTCCTGTGTACACAGGCAGAAGTGTATAAACCCTAACTCTAACCCTCACTAGGGCAATGAGTGTACCTTGAATGCAAACATGGCAGACAGCTCCTCAATTGTTTTGTCTGGCCCCTCACCAACCGCTGATGCACGATAGTCATATGTTACAGTGAGGTCCAAGAGGGATGTGTTGGGTGTGAGAGAGAGAGAGGGGTGGGGTGGCGGGGGCGGAGTGTGGTGAGGGAGCACTGGAGTGGGAGAATATAATACAAGAGTCTAGAGTACATTGGGCCACCCCCCTCACAGATGCTATTAAACTGCAATCACCTTCACTGCTCTCCACCTCCTCACCCTCCTCCTCCTCTTTCCCTCTCCCACGTCTTCTCAGCTTCAAAGCAGCACCGCCTTTTGTCCTTGGAGCAGATTTGCTCTTTCGTGCTGTCATCCCTCTTAAAGGAGCGCTCTAATTAGAGCTGCATGGTAACGCACCAGAAAATAGTCTAGATGCAGTCTAACGGCCAGCCTTGCCCACATACAATACAACCTGTGGGGTGTGTGCTCCAGTACTCAAAAACGACTGCTCACAAGCAACTCTGTCCCCAAGTAGTCTAGAGTCGCTCGGATAGAGTACTCCCGCATGTAACTGTCACGGTAAAAATGGACCCCCCAAAATTGGTTCCCCCCGGAACTAATTTTTCGATAAATAAGGACCCCGGAACTTATTTTACTACAAAATATGGACTCCCTCTGAAAAATTTGGACCACCTCCCAGACATGAAATAATGTAGACCCTGGAACATATTTCACTTGCAAAATTTTGACCAGTAGCGTATGTAGGGGCGTTTCCGGAGTTTCTGGAAACAACTCAGGCCCGTCAGTTCAGCAGCACACATACTGTAGTCTCATTCCCGGCCGCACGCAACGCTCAGTTTTCTGTGACATTGTGCGAAGTTTGCGACTAACTTATGCACATTTTGAACGCTGCGTGGGGCCACTGAGGCATACTCATGAAAAGCAGTCATTCATTTTTCTAGATATGCAACTGTGAACTCCACTAATGTCCTTAGTAGTCACTGATTTGCCTTCGTGCGGCTGGCCTGTAGTGGGAACAAATTTTTCAGGGTGGGTCCAAATATTTCAGATAAATTCGTTCCGGGGGGAACCAATTTTAAGGGGGTCCAAATTAGATAATAGATGTAACCCAGCCGCGACTCATTAGGGACTTCCCCCAAGTCTGAGCATTCCGTCATTCAGCAGGGTTAGGATGGCAAAGGAGCCTTCTTTCGATAGAAAAGCGTTCGAATTTCGCAAGCTCTTGGGCAAGATTTCTGACGGTCTTGGTGTGGATAATGTGAGGGCCTTGAAGAACCTGTGCTATGACTTTCTTCCTGAGCGCAAGCGGGAGGAGATCAACACGGGGATAGAGCTCTTCAACGTGCTGATTGAACAGGGTGAGTCGAGTCATGTTGTGGTGGCTGGGTGGAGGGCACCGGACAATAAACACAGGGTAAATTGAAGCTACCCGATGAACATTTAATTTTCCAGCTGTCATAATTCACCAGTATAATATCTTGGAATGTTTCTCCCTGCACACAGATAGAATAAAGTTTGACCACACTGCCTTTCTGTGTGAGCTGCTGGATGAAGTAGGGAGAAAGGATCTGAAGGAGGAAGTCAAAAAATATCTGGAGAAGACTGAAAGTGAGTTATGCATTCTTCCGGTGCCACTGTGACTGGTCTCACATTAGCATTGTACCACAGGCTGCATGTGTCTCACAAACTGTTGGGCAGTGGTGGTTGGTCTGTCATGAAGTAACTTGCCCCACGAAGTAAAATGTCTTCTGGGGACAAGTCAGTGTGGAGCCGAGTGTGCTGCAAATGCAGTTCACTGTTGTTGGTATTTATTGACCTAATTATCATTGCTTGTTGACTGAGTTTTTGAGGTAGAATTCTCGTTACGACTTTCTTCAAAGACACTTTACATGTATCTCACTTTTCTTCAAACTAAGTTGTCCCACACAAGGAGAACAATACACTTCAAGGGGGGGGGGGGGGGGGGACACTTTTCTTCAAAGTCAAGTGTCAAGTGTGCGGGGGACAGTTTACTAGGAAGTAAAGTGTGCGGGGGACAGTTTACTAGGAAGTAAAGTGTGCGGGGGACAGTTTACTAGGAAGTAAAGTGTGCGGGGGACAGTTTACTAGGAAGTAAAGTGTGCGGGGGGCAGTTTACTAGGAAGTAAAGTGTGCGGGGGACAGTTTACTAGGAAGTAAAGTGTGCGGGGGACAGTTTACTAGGAAGTAAAGTGTGCGGGGGGGGGGGGGGGGGGACAACTTACCACTTCTGGCATTAATACCTAGTCTTGCTTCCTGCTCTTTCTCTCTCTCTCTCACACACACACACACACACACACACACACACAGACCCTGTCCAGCAGTCATCTGTCTACATTCAAGAGCTAGATTTTCGGACTCTGAAGTTGATTTCACAGGAGGTAGGGAGGGAATGGAAGATGTTGGCCCGCCACCTTGGGCTAGACGAGGCCACAGTACAGGGCATCCATCAGGCCAACATTGGAGACCTACATGAAGCCTCTCTACAATCCTTGCAAAAGTAGGCCGGTGATCTGGTCTTGTTACATGCATGGAGTACAGTACAATACTGTATGCTGTACGAAAGGTGGGGATCTCTTTTGATCCTTGCATGGCATATGCTCAGACAGCAGCAGTCAGCCTGCTCACTTACTCATACTCTCATCCCTCACAGATGGCAGCTAAACAATGGTGTGAAGGCTACTCCCAAGGCCCTCAAGGCAGCTTTGTGTGAAATGAGACTCATGAGCATTGTTGACAAGTACTTTGAAGGAGTGTAGTGACAATTTCAATTTTTGTTTGTTGTTTTGTGTATACAATGTACATGTGGTTTGATTGTTAGTATCTAAATATACGGCAAAGATTCCCGGGCGCCGGGCCCGGCCGGCCCACCGAAAAATTACATTTTAGGCGCTCTATGTTTGTGCACGCCCCACAGGTGGTCTCTAATTAGAATACTTTGACTGCGCGGGATGTTGACGTCTTGCCAGGACCGCCTGGACAGTGGGTCGCCACTACACTCACAGGTGAGCACTATAAATTCTTGCCTTGTTTCAAGTAATTACTCATACCTGGATAGGAGAATAACCTGTAAGTTCCTACCTTATTTTGTGGTGTATTTAGTACATAATTACACATCTGATTATGTAGCTACGTAGCTCAGTACTCATTACAAACTAGGGCATAATTATCATGTGTGTACCTAACCCTAGCCTCATCCTACTCTCTGGTGGGACACAGCTTGTATACACAGTTCACCAGACCCTTCCCTTTTTTGTGGAAGTGGGTGTGGCTCGTGAGAACATCCCTACAGTGACCACACTCCCTACTGACCTTCTCTCTTTACAGATTAGGGTAGAAGTAAAAATAGTCTAGTTAATTACCCAGGCTGTTTTGCTGGGTGCAAGGCGAACGTCCAGCTGGCATGATGTGGCAAATCTGATTAGTTTACAAGTACCTGAGATACCGCTGTGCACATGTGACCATGCTCTATTAGTTGAATGATCACACGTTTGTTCCTAGTCTCCACCACATTATGTGACCATGCTCTATTAGTTCAATGATCACAAGTTTGTTCCTATTCTCCACCACATTGTGAGGTTAGCCTCACTGTGAGGTGATGATTGACAATTTTGCTTTGCAGCCCACAACACAGCCTTTCTCTGAGTGTCGTGCTCTGTGTCCTGGGGATGGTGAGGCAGTACGAGCACTCTGTGCTGAGTGCTTCCCTATCAACTACCCTGACTCCTGGTTTGACTACATCACATCAAATAAGGTGCCCTCACCAGATCACACTGGGAAGCCAGACCTGTTAGGTTTGCAGACCAAAGGGCAGGACTTGTCAAGTGGTGACTAAATTATCAATGTATGTGGGTTACACTGGCTCTGGTGTCTGTTCTTTCTCTAGGTGTACTCTCAGGGTGCCTTCACACGGCATGGCACACTCATGGGCATGCTAGTGGCTGAGTTCCAGCCTCTGTCTTATCTGGAGGGAGATGTGGGACCGTTACTGGAGTGCACTGCCCCAGACACTACGGTGGTGTACATCATCAGCCTTGGTAAAGAGCAGGGTGGTTCAATGCTCACAGCTTCACCCTCTTTGTGTACATGTTCAGCTGCTGTTGGCTGCAGCCCTGCCAAAGTGCTTCACACAGCTTCCCTCACACCGTTCCACAGGTATTATGTCTCACTACAGAAGAACGGGTTTGGGGACAATGTTAGTGACTTCCCTCCTGGAGCATGTTGCACGCTTCCCCTCTACCAAAGTGGTCTACCTCCATGTACTTGCTGACAATGGTCCTGCCATTGGTGAGTGTTCTGCTCTCAATTGTAGTAGCTAGGCTTGTATTCATGTCCCTTCTCCATCACATACACACACACACTCACTCAGAATTTTACCACAGGCTTGGTTTTCGTGAGGTGGTTCGACTGCCTGATTATTATACAGTTCTGAATGGAAAGAAAGATGGACTGCTGTGCTGTAGTTATGTTAATGGTGGCCTACAGTTCACTGGCAGTTTTAGAAGCTACTTAAGACGCTACATTGGCGAAAGTTGGCTGTGTAGGGCTTTGCTGCATGTCTGTAACAGTTTGTTTGATATAATCAAAAGTGTACCACTTTCACGAAGAGATACTTTTTAACCTTCTGTGATTGTAACTGCTGACCTCATGGCTGGTAAAAAAATGTAACAGGGAGGGTGGCTGAACTGAAGGGCATGCAAGTCCCGGACCTTCACTTATCAAGTTTTAGCCAAATAATTATATACTGATTGTCCAGCTACCCAGTTCTACTACTGATTGTGCAGCTACCCAGTTCTACTACTGATTGTGTGGCGATCCAGTGCTGCTACTGGTTGTGCAGCTACCCAGTGCTGCTACTGGTTGTGCAGCTACCCAGTGCTGCTACTGGTTGTGCAGCTACCCAGTGCTGCTACTGGTTGTGCAGCTACCCAGTGCTGCTACTGGTTGTGCAGCTACCCAGTGCTGCTACTGGTTGTGTGGCGATCCAGTGCTGCTACTGATTGTGCAGCTACCCAGTTCTACTACTGGTTGTGCAGCTACCCAGTGCTGCTACTGGTTGTGCAGCTACCCAGTTCTACTACTGGTTGTGCAGCTACCCAGTGCTGCTACTGATTGTGCAGCTACCCAGTGCTGCTACTGGTTGTGCAGCTACCCAGTTCTACTACTGATTGTGTGGCGATCCAGTGCTGCTACTGGTTGTGCAGCTACCCAGTTCTACTACTGGTTGTGCAGCTACCCAGTTCTACTACTGATTGTGTGGCGATCCAGTGCTGCTACTGGTTGTGCAGCTACCCAGTGCTGCTACTGGTTGTGCAGCTACCCAGTTCTGCTACTGGTTGTGCAGCTACCCAGTTCTACTACTGGTTGTGCAGCTACCCAGCGCTGCTACTGGTTGTGCAGCTACCCAGTTCTACTACTGGTTGTGCAGCTACCCAGTTCTACTACTGGTTGTGCAGCTACCCAGTGCTGCTACTGGTTGTGCAGCTACCCAGTGCTGCTACTGGTTGTGCAGTTACCCAGTGCTGCTACTGGTTGTGCAGCTACCCAGTGCTGCTACTGATTGTGCAGCTACCCAGTGCTGCTACTGGTTGTGCAGTTACCCAGTGCTGCTACTGGTTGTGCAGCTACCCAGTGCTGCTACTGATTGTGCAGCTACCCAGTTCTACTACTGGTTGTGCAGCTACCCAGTGCTGCTACTGGTTGTGCAGTTACCCAGTTCTACTACTGGTTGTGCAGCTACCCAGTGCTGCTACTGGTTGTGCAGCTACCCAGTGCTGCTACTGGTTGTGCAGCTACCCAGTTCTGCTACTGGTTGTGCAGCTACCCAGTTCTACTACTGGTTGTGCAGCTACCCAGTGCTGCTACTGGTTGTGCAGCTACCCAGTTCTACTACTGATTGTGTGGCGCTACTACTGGTTGTGTGGCGCTACTACTGGTTGTGTGGCTACTACTGGTTGTGTGGCGCTACTACTG
The DNA here is from genome assembly GCA_949130485.1 of Agelas oroides. NCBI lineage: Eukaryota > Metazoa > Porifera > Demospongiae > Agelasida > Agelasidae > Agelas > Agelas oroides. Next base: position 32,717 of record CASBWJ010000004.1, on the reverse strand, counting down.
GTTGTGTGGCAATCCAGTTCTACTACTGGTTGTGCAGCCATGTGTTTAGAATTTGGTTACACAACCAAATCGATTTCAACGGTGTGCTCTAATTAGAATGATACATACACCTCAGAAGAGAGCTAGCTCCGAGGGAGATCTCAAGCCTACTGTATGACCATCTGTTAATGTGGAAGTGTCAGAAAGACACTGCATACAAAGAAAGGGTACCGGTAAATCACAGCAGCTATGTGTTCATGGAAGTGTACGTGTATATGAGCAGTGGGCTTAAGCTGTCTTCAAGCTCTGCCTCCTCAATCACTGCAAAGGATTATTAAAGAGACGATGTGAAACCAGGACATAGTGTAGCCTCGTTCCCAGCCCTACTCAGCTTTTCGTCGCTTGCAGTACGGAAAAGCGGGAGAGGGCCTGGAATAATTTATCACGTGATCGAGGGACGTACAAGGGTAGAGAGAAGGTAGAGAGGACTTAATTGAGGGTAGAGAGAATAATCGACAGTACACATAATGGAGCGTAGGTGGATTGTCGATGTGCACACGCACGTAATTGCGTATCGATTGATAATCGACAGTACGAGCGTAGGTGGATTGTCGATGTGCCCACGCACGTAATTGCTATCGATTGATAATCGACAGTACACATAGCCACTAGCCTCGTTTTAGTAGGGAATTATACCTGGTTCGTCTACTCCTGTTTTGTCTACCGCCGTTTTGCCTACTCCTGTTTCGTCTACTCTTTTTTTTAGTGCTTTGTAGATCCTCTTCGTATTGCTTGTTGATGATACGTAATGTCCTATGTTATAAGGTCAGGGGTTAAATTATTCTGTACTCAAGCAGGAATTGTTTGTCTGTCATATTGAAATGAAAAATTTTGACCTGAAAAATTGAGTAGAGGAAACAGCGGTAGACGAAATTGAGTAGAGGAAACAGCGGTAGACGAAATTGAGTAGAGGAAACAGCGGTAGACGAAATTGAGTAGAGGAAACAGCGGTAGACGAAATTGAGTAGAGGAAACAGCGGTAGACGAAATTGGAGTAGAGGAAACAGCGGTAGACGAAATTGGAGTAGACAAATCAGGAAGATACCTATATAGATAGGAGCCCGTTCTGGAAGTTTTTTCGAACAATAATCGCAGAGAAGACTTGAGCAAAGCCTAGGAAAGGGCCGCCTTGGCGTTTAATAGCGCCTTGAAAACCATTCTCTAGGGTATACAGCGGTCAGTTTACCTAGGTAAGCGAGTAAGTTAGCGTGATTTTCGAATGTACGCTCTGAATGCGCTCACCATAGCTAGCCGTTCTGTCAGCCATAAAGCTTTCGCAATGGAACGAGTATATTCTGTCCATAAAGCGTGGGTGAGTTCATTCGTTCGCCAACTTGTAATTAAGTTCTCTCTACCTACGACGTTTCTCATGTGATAAATTTTACCAGGCTCTCCCCTTTCCTTTTGATTTTCATTCGCACAGGGAGAGCCTGGGAACGAGGCTAGACAAAGTGTGTGTGTGTGCAAGTTGCTGCTTACATGGGTGTGGTAGGGGCAGGACGCTTGGCCACGGTAGCTGCAGTTTTGTCAGCAGGCTTTAGGGTCTTGGAGCCATCTTACCTGCGTCGCTGGCCCATAGCTGAGGTGGAGAAAGATTTTAGACTCCATGAAAGAGAATACATACATGTAAGGTCAGTCATCCACTTCTTTCCCTTGCACTTGGGTGTATCTCCACCTATATAGTAATATAAACTATAGGTGTGCATTAAATGGAATTACAACCCACCCCTTGTCATTCTTGGCTGTAATACGGAAGATGATGGCAGGGTTTTGAGGTGGTCTCTTTGTGTGCAGAGGCCAGTTGGCTGTGGCACACAACACAAGAGCTGCCTAGGCCACAGTAGACACGGGCAAACGCCATGGTGCCTGGCCGGCTGCATGTGCATGCTCCCAGCTGGGGCTTTCTCACCATACGCACTGTAATTCCCACATTCTGACACCTCTTGATACAGCAAGGTACCTGTCCAAGGAGGAGATGAGAGGGAGAGGAGTGAGAGGGAGAGGAGTGAGAGGGAGAGAAGTGAGAGGGAGAGGAGGGAGAGGGAGAGGAGTGAGAGGGAGAGGAGTGAGAGGGAGAGAAGTGAGAGGGAGAGGAGGGAGAGGGAAGGTGAGAGGGAGCTCGCCTCTGGTCTGACGGGGTCCTGAATGCCCACGATGCCAATGCAGGTGAGGTCAGCCACCACTGCTTCCTCATCATCCCAGTCAGGGAAGGACGCTATCTCCCCCTCGCCACCAGGCGACGCAGGAAAGTCCCTGAGATCACAAACCACAGTAACTTGAGCTCAATCCCCCCTCCTCCTCCTCTCCCCCACCTTCCCACATATACACACTTGGCTCAGTGCGCTCACCTGTACGCAAGACAGATTGTTCTCAGAGTTGCAGTGGCCATGGGCTGGACAACATTCATTACTATATCTCTGATGCCATTGGCAGACAGTGGTACGAACTTGCCCGTTTTCACCAAGGATGAATGAGCATTTGTTCAGCACAATCTCGGAGGCTCCCTTCGTTAACATGCGGTACCCTCCACCAGGCAAGGGGATGACTGTTGTCATGCTCTTGCGGGCCGAGTTGAAAGTGAAGACTTTTGTGAAGATCTCTATTGGATGGGCTTCTCTGATTGGTTCATAGTCAATCCCTGCAAGCAAGCAGCATCTTGTAAACAGAGTTAGGGGGGAGGGGGTTAGGGAGAGGGGGGGTACCTAAGTCCAACAGGAAGCCCAACAGGGCACACTCTGTGATGTTGCCGATCTGCTTGGCCAGGCCCTGCCCCAGCAGACCCTTCTTCTTCCATTTCCTCCACAGCAGCTAGGAACAAAATGTAGTAGTTAACTGGTGAGTGTCCAAAGACTAAGGTTTAGTATACAATAGTATACAAAATTGTGAACTTGAGAGGTCCCTCTGCTAACTATAACACAAGCTGTCGGCATGCCAAGTGAAGTCAGACAGACCAGGCCAGTGGGGAACTTGGGATGGTTTTTTAGGAGGAATCCGAGGATTACCTCACAGGTTTCCCGTGAAGAGTAATGTACCTTTCAATGGTATGCCCTAGCCTCGTTCCCAGTCCTCCATCACAGCTATCGTCGCTTACAGTATGAATAATGCACTGCAAGCGATGATAGCTGTGGTGGAGGACTGGGAACGAGGCTAGGTATGCCCCACCTTGCTCGTGCTCAGACTAGTACTTTTCACCAAGTGCATTTTTCCAGCGGGCATGAACAGTGCGGTCTCAGAACGAGACTGCCTTGCATACCTGAGGCGGATGTTGCAGAAACAGGGGGATTTGCCATCAGAATCTTTCCTGAGGGGTTAGTACTAGGTTGTGATTGTCCCCCTCAAATGTAATACACATTCTCTCTCATTGTGTTAAATGTCTTGAGGGAATTCTGTGTGAATTCTACAGATACCCATATCTACCTGTCAGACACTGTGCATGACAGGGAGGTATGGGTATATGTAAGAGACATGTAGGGGGATGGCACGCAGGTTTGTACCTGGCTTGTTCCATTTGGACATGTCAATTCCCCTCCTACCCCTTATCAAGCCTAGTCTCGCGAAGCCCCAGGTATTGGAGGTAGGGCATACCACTGATACACGCAGGCGCATTACATTGCTCTCATCTACGCTGAAAGTGGCTAAAGTTAGTAATATACATGCTACACTTACGTACATTCGCAAGTTCACCCATACATTCGGCAATGCGGGTCGAAGCTCAAATAAGGGGCGTGGTCACGTACCTAATGAAGCGGGGCACCCTACTCCACTTGCATTCCTTTTTCCATCCGTGGTATCTACGCACGGGGGGGACCGAGACAACATGGTACCTATGGTCGACAGGTGCTGCCAATACTTGCCAAGGTGAGGAGCCGCATGGGTATGTAGCTGTAGTCTCGCAAGGATTTCTGTTCCGCAGCGCGATCGGCGCTGCGGAACGGTAAAGGCCTGGCTTGCGAGACTACAGCAATTGCGAGAAAACCCTCTGATGAGAACAAATCATATAATGTGTCCAAGGGGGTCACGGATGAATCACGTAATGTGTTCAAGGTGGTCTAGGACCGAGCACATAATGTGTCAAAGGGCGTCTAAGACAGAGCACATAATGTGTCCAAGGGGGTCTAGGACCTACCACATAATGTGTCCAAGGGGGTCTAGGACTACTCTCGTCCCCAGACCAAATTTTTCACACGCACCCTGCGGACTTGTCGAAAAATAAGGTCTGGACACTTTCACTGTGAAAACTGGGGCAAGATTACATATGGCATCAGTAAATTGGGTAATTGTAGGTGTTAATTACATTATCAGCTACCAGCAGCATTTGCTTTGGTGCCGAAAGACGCCAGCAGCCTGAAGCTCATTAAATATGTAACGCAGCAGTGACCTTTGTACTGCACATGTGCAGTAGCTATCTTGTAGGTGCCACTAAAATGACAGTAGTATATAATAAATCTATTATTTGATGTGTGAGAAGGCAATTGGATATTGCACTCTTGTGCTGTATTTTCACTTGCCGCAGTTCGTGCAAATATGGCCACACACTCGTGCAATATCCAGCCATATTGCCTTCTCACCCATCAAATAATATAACCTGTTACCTAGGCAACATGTAAGAATGTGCATATAACCTGTTACCTAGGCAATGTGTAAGAATGTTGCTTATACCTGGTCCAGTGTGTTGCCTAAGTAATAGTTCATTATTTATTAAACCATCTGCAATTGTGGTCAGGGAATGTTACAAGATTGTTGCTATTGACCAAACCTAGTGTGACAAGATATGTACCCTCCTCCACCAGACCTTACCAACACTCACACCCTTCTATACACACGTTTCCTCTGCCTGTACACTTTCACCCACACCCTCCACCCAACACACCACCCCCACTCCCTCCATACACACACCCTCCACCTCATGCACCCACCATCCCACACACTCACACACAGGCACATGTCATGTGTTGTTGGCTGGAGACATCCCCGCAAAGAATTTTTTTTACGCTCAAGATTGACTCTCAGAGATGATTCTGGTGAGACGAGTGGAGCACTCAACAGCGAGAAATCCATTCTTCCATTCTTCCATTCTTCCATTCTGCATTCAACATGTGAGTCTGCCTCACTTCTCTCCACCTCCCTCTCTTTCCTCCCCCCTCCTCCCTCCCCTCCTCCCTCTCTTTCCTCCCCCTCCTCCCTCCCCTCCTCCCTCCTCCCTCCCCCTCCTCCCTCCCCCTCCTCCCTCCCCCTCCTCCCTCCCTCTCCTCCCCTCCTCCCTCCCCTCCCTCCCCCTCCCCATCCTTCCTCTCATCCCTCCTCTCCTTCCTCTTCCCCTCCTTGCCTCCCCTCCTCCCTCCCCTCCCTTCCCCTCCTCCCTCCCCTCCCTCCCACTCCTCCTCCCACTCCCTCCCCTCCCTCCCCTCCTCCCTCCCTCCCCTCCTCCCTCTCCACTCTCTCTCTCCCATTTCCCTCCACCTTCCTCCATCCTTCCCCTTGACTCCTCCCAACCCTCCCTCTCTTCCGTAACCCTACTCCCACTCCCTCCCTCCTTCCCCTCTTCCCTCCCCTCTTCCTCCCTTTTCCTCCTCCTCCCTCCGTCCCCTCCTTCCTCCCCTCTTCCCTCCCCTTTGCCCCTCCCCTCCCTCCCCTCCTCCCTCCCCTCCCTCTCTCCCCTCCCTCTCCCCTCCCCCTCCCTCCCCCTCCCTCCCCCTCCCTCTCCCCTCCCTCTCTTCCCTCCCTCTTTCCTCCCTCTCTTCCCTCCCTCTTCCCTCCCTCTCCTGGTTCCTTTCCCTCCTGCTTCCCCTCCCCTCCCTCCTTTCCCTTCTCTCTTTTCTCCCTCCCCTTGCCTCCCTCTTCCCTCCTTCCCCTTCCCTTCCTCCTTTCCTCCCTCCTCCCTCCTTCCCCTTCCACCCTCCTCTCCCCCCTCCTCCCTCCATCCCTTTTCCCTCCCCCTCCTCCCTCCCCCTCTCTCTTCCTCACCCTCCCTCTCTTCTCTCCCCCTCCTCCCCTTCCATCCTCCTCCCTCCCCCCTCTTTCCTCCTCCCCTCCCTCTCTTTCCTCCCCCTCTTCCCTCCCTCCCTTCTCTCCTCTTCCCGCCCCCTCCCTCTCCCTCTCTTTTCTAACCTTGCTACCCCTCCCCTCCCTCTTTTCTGACCTTACTCCCCCTTCCCTCCTCCCTCCCCCTCCCTCCCCCTCCCTCCTCCCTCCTCTCCTTCCTTTTTTCCCTCTCCCCATTAGTCACCATCTATCATGGCACTCAAGTCTGTACTCTTCCCCCCTCTCCCCTCTCCCTCTCTCCCCCTTTACTCCCCCTCTCCTCCCCTTCTTCCCCACATTTTCAGTTATCACTTGTGTTATTCGAGTGTATACTAGTAGAATATAACTAGTGCTTTTGTAAACTAGCTGTGTTCGCAGGCCAGTTTCTGTCACTCGGAAAACTGTAGACGGCCTGGGAAATATTCCTACAAGTGGTAGAAAGACTGATTCCACATGGGCTCACCTCTCCCCATCACACAGATGTGCGCACTGTGGTACGCCACAGTACCTGGCTCCACAGATCATCCAGAGACAGAGGCACGGGAAGGAGGTGGATTGGTGGGCACTTGGTATCTCATCTGTGAGATGCTTGTGGGGTAAGTGGGGATGTGGATTGTGGAAAGTGGGTGGGTGTGGGAATGTGTGGGCGGGGGTGAAATTTCATCTTTCCCATTTTCCTCATTTCTCTTTCCTCCCCTTTCTCCTTCATTTCTTCCCTCCCCTCCCTTTCTCCCTCTCCTCCCTCTTCATCTTCCATCCTCCATGCTCTAGCTATCCACCAATTTTTGATGAACATCTGTTTTGTATCTACAAGATCCCAGAGAGGAAGATTGAATGGCCAAGACAGATCGACCCAAGTGCAAAAGATCTAGAGATGTGATATGAAGGCTTGGGAGCTTGAAGGTGTGTGGGTGCATGAGTATGTGAAGGGGTGTGTGGGGTGTGGGTGAGGGGTGTGTGGGGAGAAAGGTGTGGAATGAGTGGGAGAGGAAGATAGAGGGTGTGTGAGGGAGACACCGTTATTGAGTGCTCCTCTACCAAGATGTCAAGGTGATGATGTACTCGACTTAAAGAGTAAAACTTGTGTTGCACTCTTGTGTGCATGGCTTGTCCAAGAAAATATACTCTGCTGCCTGCTTAAATCTGTCCTGTGTCTCTCCCCTCCCCTCTTGCCCCCCTTTCTATTTTTCCCATCTAGTCTAAATAAGTCTGAAGCATATTCCGAAGCAGCAAGATGTGTGCATGCCAACAAACTGAACCTACCAATATGCATGGCTTGTGTTGTCTTAAAATATCCTGCTGTCTGTTGTTCTCGTGTTTCTCTTCCCTCTTGCCCCTCCCAATTCCCTTCTAGTCTCAGCACGGAATACTCCATATCGTAAAGCAGTCCTCTAAACAGCAAGACTTAGTACAAGTCTTCAAGGTACCTAGTGTAGATATTAACTACATTTTGCCTTCTTTGGCAGAATGCAGGTGTGTGCAGGTAGGTTAGGAGGTAGCTAAATACTGTGAATGCATATTTAGCACGTTACTTAAGTGCCTGACAAACTGGTGAGGTTTGTACCAGGTGTAGGCTTTGTATGAATAGGGTGTAGGTAAATGCACACATACGTATTTTTATTAGAATGCAGTTGTGAACATTGTTCACAACTGTGTTAAGTTTGGGGCTCCATGATGCTTTGTATTGCTTTTGGTTTTTGTAACCAGTGTTGTGTTTTGCAGGTGGTACTTTAGCTTTCTTAGGTAGAAATAGAAACTGATGCAATTTAGTTTTTTTTTTTTGTTTGTGCAGTTAAGAGCTAATTAGCCTACACTTAGCTAGTATTTTTTTTAATATTCTGAATTGTATATAATCAGAATTGTAGCATTGCAGGTAAATACCAGTTGCATTTCAAGGTGCAACTGATTTACAGCTGACTGTCTGCCCCAATAGCACATAATGTCCATTGTTCTCACAATTTTGTGAGAATTGTAATCATGTATGTATGTTGGGCAGGTAAATGGTTCCCTTAAGGTAATTACATAGATCTATATCTAGCAGCATCTATCATGGGGTGAAATGGTAGAGCTACTTGTGATGGTCACTGGGAGGAGGTTTGGAGGTCACATCTATGCATGGAAACAGTGCTGGGCTTGTGAAAAGATGGTGCCAACCCTATTCTGATTGTATAGTCTCAACTGGCTTTTCTGAAAGCCACTAATTCACAAAAGACCTTTGCCCCTCTTACCTGTCCCTGTCCCTCTCATCCATGTTCCTGTCCATCTGTCCCTGTTCATATTCCTGTCCCTGTCTATCTGTTCCTCCCTGTCCATGTCTCACTGTCCCTGTCGATCTGTTTCTGTCCCACTTTCGCTGCCTACTCCTGTCTCTGTTCATTTGTCTTTGTCCATCTGTCCTTGTCCCTGTCCCGCTGTCCCTGTCTATTTCCCAGTTCCTGTCCCCGTCCCCTTCGCGTTCCTACTCTACTCAAGCAGGGAGTGTGGCGCCTTCGATTTCTACATGAGACTGCCACATATGCAGAGATGTGGAATAGTATATGCAGTGATGTGCAATAGTGTATGCAGTGATGTACTATTGCATGCAGTGATATGCAATAGTATATGCAGTGATGTGCTATGGCATGCGTGATGTGCAATAGTGATGTGCAACAGTATAGGCAGTGATGTGCAATAGTATATGCAGTGATGTACTCTAGCATGCAGTGATGTACAATAGTGTATGCAGTGATGTGCCATAGTATATGCAGTAATGTGGAATAGTATATGCAGTGATGTGCAATAGTGTATGCAGTGATGTGCCATAGTATATGCAGTAATGTGGAATAGTATATGCAGTGATGTGCAATAGTATATGCAGTGAATTACTATAGCATGCAGTGATGTGCAATAGTATATGCAGTGATATACTATAACCTCCGGTGATGTGCAATAGTATATGCAGTGATATCCAATAGCATGCAGCAATGTGCAGTAGTATATGCAATATGTGCAATAGTATATACAGTGATGTGCAGTAGTATATGCAGTGATGTAGTATGGCATGCAGTGATGTGCAATAGTATATGCAGTGATGTGCCATAGTATATCCTATGATGTGCAGTAGTATATGCAGTGATGTGCAATAGTACATGCAGTGATGTACTATAGCATGCAGTGATGTATATGCAGTTATATACTATAACGTCCAGTGATATGCAATAGTATATGCAGTGATATGCAATAGCATGCAGCGATGTGCAGTAGTAATGCAATATGTGCAATAGTATATGCAGTGATGTGCAGTAGTATGTGCAGTGATGTAGTATGGCATGCAGTGATGTGCAATAGTATATGCAGTGATGTGCAATAGTATATGCAGTGATGTAGTCTAGCATGCAGTGATGTGCAATAGTGTATGCAGTGATGTGCCATAGTATATGCAGTGATGAGGAATAGTATATGCAGTGATGTGCAATAGTATATGCAGTGATGTACTATAGCATGCAGTGATGTGCAATAGTATATGCAGTGATATTCTATAACCTCCAGCAATGTGCAGTAGTATATGCAGTGATGTGCGACAGTGTATGCAGTGATGTGCAGTAGTATATGCAGTGATATGCAGTAGTATATGCAGTGATGTAGTATGGCATGCAGTGATGTGCAGTAGTATATGCAGTGATGTGCTGTAGTATATGCAGTAATGTCATGCAGTGATGTGCAATAGTATTTACAGTGATGTGCCATAGTATGTGCAGTGATGTGCAATAGTATTTGCAGTGATGTGCCATAGTATATGCTGTGATGTGCAGTAGTACATGCAGTGATGTGCAATAGTATGTGCAATGATGTGCTATAGTATATGCAGTGATGAGGAATAGTATATGCAGTAATGTGCAATAGTATATGCAGTGATGTACTATAGCATGCACTGATGTGCAATAGTATATGCAGTGATATTCTATAACCTCCAGTGATGTGCAATAGTATATGCAGTGATATGCAATAGCATGCAGCAATGTGCAGTAGTATATGCAGTGATGTGCAACAGTGTATGCAGTGATGTGCAGTAGTATATGCAGTGATGTGCAGTAGTATATGCAGTGATGTGCAATAGTATATACAGTGATGTGCAGTAGTATATGCAGTGATGTAGTATGGCATGCAGTGATGTGCAATAGTCTGTGCAGTGATGTGCTATAGTATATGCTGTGATGTGCAGTAGTATATGCAGTGATGTGCAATAGTATATGCAGTGATGTACTATACATGCAGTGATGTGCAATAGTATATGCAGTTATATGCTATAACATCCAGTGATGTGCAATAGTATATGCAGTGATATGCAATAGCATGCAGCAATGTGCAGTAGTATATGCAGTGATGTGCAACAGTGTATGCAGTGATGTGCAGTAGTATATGCAGTGATGTGCAGTAGTATATGCAGTGATGTGCAATAGTATATACAGTGATGTGCAGTAGTATATGCAGTGATGTAGTATGGCATGCAGTGATGTGCAATAGTCTGTGCAGTGATGTGCTATAGTATATGCTGTGATGTGCAGTAGTATATGCAGTGATGTGCAATAGTATATGCAGTGATGTACTATACATGCAGTGATGTGCAATAGTATATGCAGTTATATGCTATAACATCCAGTGATGTGCAATAGTATATGCAGTGATATGCAATAGCATGCAGCAATGTACAATAGTATATGCAGTGATGTAATATAGCTTGCAGTGATGTGCAATAGTATATGCAGTTATATGCTATAACATCCAGTGATGTGCAATAGTATATGCAGTGATATGCAATAGCATGCAGCAATGTACAATAGTATATGCAGTGATGTAATATAGCTTGCAGTGATGTGCAATAGTATATGGAGTGACGTGCAATGGTATATGCAGTGATGTACTCTAGCATGCAGCAATGTGCAATAGAATATTCAGTGATGTAATATAGCATGCAGTGATGTGCTACAGTAATGCAGTGATGTGCAGTAGTATATGCCGTGATGTGCAATGGTATATGCAGTGATGTGCAATAGTATATGCAGTGATGTACTATAGCATGCAGTGATGTGCAATAGTATATGCAGTGATATGCAATAGCATGCAGCAATGTGCAGTAGTATATGCATTGATGTAATATAACATGCAGTGATGTGCAGTAGTATATGCGTGATGTGAAGTAGTATATGCAGTGATGTGCGATAGTATATGCAGTGATGTAATGTTGCATGCAGTGATGTGCAATGGTGTATGCAGTGATGTAGTATAGCATGCAGTGATGTGCAATAGTATATGCAGTGATTTACAATAGCATGCAGTGAATGTGCAATGGTATATGCAGTGTTGTACTGTAGCATTCAGTGATGAGGAATAGTGTATGCGTGATGAGCTGTAGCATGCAGTGATGTGCAATAGTATATGCAGTGATACACTATAACATCCATTGATGTTCAGTAGTACATATATTCAGTGATATGCAATAGCATGCAGCAATGTGCAATAGTATATGCAGTGATGTGCAATAGTATTTGCAGTGATGTGCAATAGTATTTGCAGTGATGTGCAATAGTATATGCAGTGATATACTATAGCATGCAGTGATGTGCAATAGTATAATTATGCAGTGATATACAATAGCATGCAGGAATGTGCAGTAGTATACGCAGTGATGTAATATAACATGCAGTGATGTGCAATAGTATAAGCAGTGTTGTGCAATAGTATATGCAGTAATGTAATATTGCATGCAGTGATGTGCAATAGTGTATGCAGTGATGTACTATCGCAGCAGTGATATGCAATAGTATATTCAGTGATATGCAATAGCATGCAGCAATTAGCAATAGTGTATGCAGTGATGTGCAACAGTATATGCAGTGATGTGCAATAGTATATGCAGTGATGTACTCTAGCATGCAGTGATGTGCTATAGTATATGCTGTGATGTGCAGTAGTATATGCAGTGATGTGCAATAGTATATGCAGTGATGTACTATAGCATCTAGTGATGTGCAATAGTATATGCAGTGATATGCAATAGCATGCAGCAATGTGCAATAGTATATGCAGTGGTGTAATATAGCTTGCAGTGATATGCGATAGTATATGCAGTGATGTGCATGGTATATGCAGTGATGTACTCTAGCATGCAGCAATGTGCAATGGAATATGCAGTGGTGTAATATAGCATGCAGTGATGTGCTATAGTATATGCAGTGATGTGCAGTAGTATATGCCGTGATGTGCAATAGTATATGCAGTGATATACAATAGCATGAATGATGTGCAATAGTATATGCAGTGATATGCAATAGCATGCAGCAATGTGCGGTAGTATATGCAGTGATGTAATATAGCTTGCAGTGATGTGCAATAGTATATGCAGTGACGTGCAATGGTATATGCAGTGATGTACTCTAGCATGCAGCAATGTGCTATAGTAATGCAGTGATGTGCAGTAGTATATGCCGTGATGTGCAATGGTATATGCAGTGATGTGCAATAGTATATGCAGTGATGTACTATAGCATGCAGTGATGTGCATTAGTATATGCAGTCATATGCAATAGTATCCAGCAATGTGCAGTAGTATATGCATTGATGTAATATAACATGCAGTGATGTGCAGTAGTATATGCAGTGATGTGTAGTAGTATATGCAGTGATGTGCAATAGTATATGCAGTGATGTAATGTTGCATGCAGTGCCATAATGTGCAATGGTGTATGCAGTGATGTATAGTATAGCATGCAGTGATGTGCAATAGTATTTGAAGTGATTTACAATGGCATGCAGTGAATGTGCATTGGTATATGCAGTGTTGTACTGTAGCCTTCAGTGATGAGGAATAGTGTATGCGTGATGAGCTGTAGCATGCAGTGATGTGCAATAGTATGTGCAGTGATACACTATAACATCCATTGATGTTCAGTAGTATATTCAGTGATATGCAATAGCATGCAGCAATGTGCAATAGTATATGCAGTGATATGCAATAGTATATGCAGTGATTTACAATGGCATGCAGTGAATGTGCATTGGTATATGCAGTGTTGTACTGTAGCATTCAGTGATGAGGAATAGTGTATGCGTGATGAGCTGTAGCATGCAGTGATGTGCAATAGTATGTGCAGTGATACACTATAACATCCATTGATGTTCAGTAGTATATTCAGTGATATGCAATAGCATGCAGCAATGTGCAATAGTATTTGCAGTGATGTGCAATAGTATATGCAGTGATGTACTATAGCATGCAGTGATGTGCAATAGTATATGCAGTGATATTCTATAACCTCCAACAATGTGCAGTAGTATATGCAGTGATGTGCAATTGCAGTGTATGCAGTGATGTGCAGTAGTATATGCAGTGATATGCAGTAGTATATGCAGTGATGTAGTATGGCATGCAGTGATGTGCAGTAGTATATGCAGTGATGTGCTGTAGTATATGCAGTAATGTCATGCAGTGATGTGCAATAGTATTTACAGTGATGTGCCATAGTATATGAAGTGATGTGCAATAATATTTGCAGTGATGTGCCATAGTATATGCTGTGATGTGCAGTAGTATATGCAGTGATGTGCAATAGTATATACAGTGATGTGCAGTAGTATATGCAGTGATGTAGTATGGCATGCAGTGATGTGTAATAGTATGTGCAATGGTGTGCTATAGTATATGCAGTGATGAGGAATAGTATATGCAGTAATGTGCAATAGTATATGCAGTGATGTACTATAGCATGCACTGATGTGCAATAGTATATGCAGTGATATTCTATAACCTCCAGTGATGTGCAATAGTATATGCAGTGATATGCAATAGCATGCAGCAATGTGCAGTAGTATATGCAGTGATGTGCAACAGTGTATGTGGGTGGATGAAATCTTTGCAAGGTTAGGGGAGTGTCGGGAATGTACATGGATGGATTCAAAGTGTTTGGGGAGGTCAGGGGAATACCAGGGGAATATATAGGGTTGATGCAAAGCACCAGGGGAATCCCATGGGAACATATGGGAGTGGGTGCAAAGTGCCAGGCGAACGTATGGGAATGTATGCATTGTGCCAGGGGGCACTTTGCAACCAGTCCCATACGTTCCCCTGGCATTCCCCTGGGTTTCCATGGCACTTTACACCCACCGCCATATGTTCTCTTGGCATTCCCTGCGTTCAACTGGCACAATGCACACATCCCCATATGTTCCCCTGGCACTTTGCATCCACCCCCATACATTCCCCTGGTATCAACCTGCATTCCCCTGGCACTGCACCCACTTCCATAAGTTCCCTTGGCATTCCCCTGCATTCCCATGGGATCCCCTGGCACTTTGCACCCACCCCTATACGTTCCCGTGGAATTCCCCTGCATTCCCCTGGGTTCCCCTGGCACTTTGCACCCAGTCCCATATGGTACCCTGGCATTCCCCTGCATTCCCCTGGCACTTTGCACCCACTCCCATACGTTCCCCTGGCATTCCCCTGCATTCCCCTGGCACTTTGAGCCCACTCCCATACGTTCCCCTGGCATTCCCCTGGATTACCTGGCACTTTGCACCCACTCCCATACCTTCCCATGACATTCCCCTGCATTCCCCTGGGTTCCCCTGGCACTTTGCACCCACCTCCATACGTTCCCCTGCATTCCCCTGGCACTTTTCATCCACTCCCATACCTTCCCATGACATTGCCCAGCATTTCCCTGGATTCCCCTGGGACTTTGCACTCACGTACATTCCCCTAGCATTCCCCTGCATTACCCTGGATTCTCCTGGCAATTTACACCCACTCCCGTACATTCCCCTGGCATTCCCTTGCAATCCCCTGGCACTTTACACCAGTCCCATATGGTCTGTCATTCCCCTGCATTTCTGTGGCACTTTGCACCCACTCCCATACATTCCTGTAGTGTTCCTTGCATTCCCCTGGCACTTTGCACCCACTCCCACATGTTCGCCTGGTGTTCCCCTGCATTCCTTTGGCATTTTGCACCCACTTCCATACTTCCCGTGCATTCCCCTGGCACTTTGCACCCACTCCCATGCGTTCCCCTGGGAATACCCTGGATTCCCTTGGCACTTTGCACCCACTCCAATAACTTCTCCTGCATTGCCCTGGCTCTTTGCACCCACTCCCATACGTTCCCCTGGCATTCCCCTACATTTTCCTGTGTTCCTCTGGCGTTTTGCACCCACTCCCATACATTCCCCTGGCATTCTCCCACATTTCCATTGCACTTTGCACACACTCCTATGCATTCCCCTGCACTCCCCTGGCACTTTGCACCTACTCCCATATGTTCCCTGGCATTCACCTACGTTCCCCTACATTACCCTGGCATTCCCTGCATCCCCCTACATTCCCCTGGCACTTTGCATCCACTCCCATACGTTGCTGTGGCATTCCCCTGCACTCCCCTGCATTTCCCTGGCACTTTGCACCCACTCCCATACATTCCCCTGGCATTCTCTGCAACCCCCTGCGTTCCCATGGCATTTTGCACCCACTCCCATACATTCCCCTGCATTCCCCTGGCACTTTGCACCCACTTCCATACGTTCCCCTGGCATTCCCCTTCATTACCCTGCGTTCTTCTGGCGTTTTACACCCACTCCCATACATTCCCCTGCATCCCCTTAGCACTTTGCACCCACTCCCATAAGTTCTCTCATTCCCCTGATTTGCCCTACATTCCCTGGAACTTTGCACCCACTCCCATACATTCCCCTGGCATTCCCTGCATTCCCCGGCATTCCCCTGACACTTTGCACCCACTCCCATATGTTCCCCTGGCACTGTGCACACCCTCCGATACGTTCCCTTGGCATTCCACTGCATTCCCCTGGCACTTTGCACTCACTCCCATACGTTCCCCTGGTATTCATCTTTATTCCCTTGCATTCCTCTGGCACTTTGCACCCAGTCCCATACATTCCTATGCATTCTCTTGGCATTCCCCTGCATTCCCCTGCATTCCCCTGGCACATTGCACCCACTCCCTTACATTCCCCCTGGCATTCCCATGCATTCCCCTGCATTCCGCTGGCACTTTGCACACACTCCATTATGTTCCCCTGGCATTTCCCTGCATTCACCTGGCACTTTGCACCCACTCCCATACGTTCCCCTGGTATTCCCCTGCATTCCACTGCATTCCGCTGGCATATTGCACCCACTCCCTTGCATTCCCCTGCATTCCCTTTGCTCTTTGCACCAACTCCCATACGTTCTCCTGGCATTCCCCTGCACTCCCCTGGCACTTTGCACCCACTCCCATACGTTCCGCTGGCATTCCCCTGCATTCCCCTGGCACTTTGTACCCGCTTCCGTACGTTCCCTTGGCATTCCCCTGATTCCCCTTACACTTTGCACCCACCCCTATATGTTCCCCTGGCATTCTCCTGCATCCCCATGCATCCCCCTGCATTCCCCTGGTACTTTGCACCCACTCCCATACATTTCCCTGACATTCCCCTGCATTCCCCTGGCACATTGCACCCACTGCCTTATGTTCCCCTGGCCTTCCCCTGCATTCCCCTGCATTCCCTTGTCACTTTACACCTAGTCCCATACGTTCCCCTGCTATTCCCCTGCATTCCCCTGGCGTATTACAACCACTCCCTTACATTTCCCTGGCATTCCCCTGCATTCCCTTGCATTCCCATGGCATTTTGCACCCACTCTCATACGTTCCCCTGGCATTCTCCTGTATTCCCCTGCATTCCCCTGGTGCTTTGCACCAACTCCCTTACGTTCCCCTGGCAGTTCCCTGCATTCCCCTGGTACTGTGCACCCACTCCAATACATTTCCCTGGCATTCCCCTGCATTCCTCTGGTACTTTGCACCCACTCCCTTTCGTTCCCCTGACATTCCCCTGCATTCCCCTGGTACTTTGCACCCACTCCCATGCATTCCCCTGGCATTCCCCTGGCACTTTGCACCCACTTCCATACGTTCCCCTGGCATTCCTTGCAATCCCCTGCGTTCCCATGGCATTTAGCACCCACTCCCATACATTCCCCTGCATTCCTCTGGCACTTTGCACCCACTCCCATGTTCCTTGGCATTCCCCTGCATTTCCCTACATTCTCCTGGCACTTTGCACCCCCCTCCCATACGTTCCCCTAGCATTCCCCTGAATTTCCCTGCATTCCCATGGCACTGCGCCCACTCCCATATGTTCCCCTGGCATTCTCTTGCATTCCCTTGCATTCCCCTGGCACTTTGCACCCACTTCCATATGTTCCCCTGGCATTCCCATGCATTCGCCTGCATTCCCCTGGCACTTTGCACCCACTCCCATACATTCCCCTGGCATTCCCTGCAATCTCCTGCGTTCCTATGGCATTTTGCACCCACTCCCATCCATTCCCCTGCATTCCCCTGGCACATTGCACCCACTCCCATGTTCCTTGGCATTCCCCTGCATTTCCCTACATTCCCCTGGCACTTTGCACCCACTCCCATGTTCCTTGGCATTCCCCTGCATTTCCCTACATTCCCCTGGCACTTTGTAACCCCTCCCATACGTTCTCCTGGCATTCCCCTGCATTTCCCTGCATTCCAATGGCACTGCGCCCACTCCCATGTGTTCCCCTGGCATTCCTTGCATTCCCCTGCATTCCCCTGGCACTTTGCACCCACTTCCATACGTTCCCCTGGCATTCCTTGCATTCCCCTGCATTCCCCTGGCACTTTGCACCCACTTCCATACGTTCCCCTGGCATTTCCCTGCATTACCCTGCGTTCTTCTTGCATTTTGCACCCACTCCCATACATTCCCCTGCATCCCCTTGGCACTTTGCACCCACTCCATAAGTTCCCTCTCCCGATTTGCCCTACATTCCCTGGAACTTTGCACCCACTCCCATACATTCCCCTGGCATTCCCTGCATTCCCCGGCATTCCCCTGACACTTTGCACCACTCCCATACGTTCCCCTGGCATTCTCCTGCATTCCCCTGCATTCTCCTGCATTCCCCTGCATTCACCAGGCACTGTGCACACCCTCCAATACGTTCCCCTGGCATTCTCCTGCATTCCCCTGCATTCTCCTGCATTCCCCTGCATTCACCAGGCACTGTGCACACCCTCCAATACGTTCCCCTGGCATTCCACTGGCATTCCCCTGCATTCCCCTGTATTCCCCTGGCATTTTGCACCCACTCCCATATGTTCCCCTAGTATTCCCCTTCATTCCCTTGCATTCCTCTGGCACTTTGCACCCAGTCCCATACTTTCCTATGAATTCTCTTGGCATTCCCCTGTATTCCCCTGGCACATTGCACCCACTCCCATACATTCCCTTGGCATTCCCTGCATTCCCCTGCATTCCTCTGGCACTTTGCACCCACTTCCATACGTTCTCCTGGCATTCCATGTAATCCCCTGCGTTCCACCTGGCATTTAGCACCCACTCCCATACATTCCCCTGGCATTCCCTGCATTCCCCTGCATTCCTCTGGCACTTTGCACCCACTTCCATACGTTCTCCTGGCATTCCATGTAATCCCCTGCGTTCCACCTGGCATTTAGCACCCACTCCCATACATTTCCCTGCATTCGCATGGCACTTTGCACCCACTCGCATATGTTCCCTGGCATTCCCCTGCATTCCCCTACATTCCCCTTGCACCCCCTCACGTATTTCCCCCTGGCATTCCCCTGCATTCCCCTGGCACTTCGCAACCACTCCCATACATTCTCCTGCATTCTCCTGGCACTTTGCACACATACCTATATCTTCCCCTGGCATTCCCCTGCATTCCCCTGCATTCCCCTGGCACCGCCCACTCCTATATGTTCCCCTGGCATTCCCTTGCATTCCCCTGCATTCCCCTGGTACTTGGCACCCACTTCCATACATTCCCATAGCATTCCCCTGCATTCCCCTGGCACTTGGCTCCCACTTCCATACGTTCCCCTGGGATTACCTTGCATTCCCCTGCTTTCCTTTGGCGTTTTACACCCACTCCCATACATTTACCTGGCATTCCCCCACATTGCCATTGCACTTTGCACACACTCCCATGCATTCCCCTGGCATTCCCCTACATTCCCCTGGCACTTTGCACCCACTCTCATACATTCCCCTGGCATTCCCCTGCATTCACCTGGCACGTTGCACCCATTCCCATACGTTCCTGTGGCATTCCCCTGCATTCCCCTGCATTTCCCTGGCCCTTTGCACCCACTCCCATACATTACATTGGTATTCCCTTGCATTCCCCTGCATTCCCCTGGCATTCCCCTGCATTCCCCTGCATCTTCTGGCGTTTTGCACCCACTCCCATACATCCCCTGCATCCCCTTTGCACTTTACACCCAATCCAATAAGTTTCCTGGCATTCCCCTGAATTGCCCTACATTTACCTGCAACTTTGCACCCACTCCCATACATTCCCCTGGCATTCCCTGCATTCCCCGGCATTCCTCTGACACTTTGCACCCACTTCCATACGTTCCCCTGCATTACCCTGCATTCTTCTGGCATTTTGCACCCACTCCCATACATTGCCCTGCATCCCCTTGGCACTTTCCACCCACTCCCATAAGTTCCCTCTCATTCCCCTGATTTGCCCTACATTCCCTGGAACTTTTGCACCCACTCCCATACATTCCCCTGGCATTCCCTGCATTCCCCGGCATTCCCCTAACACTTTGTACCCACTCCCATACGTTCCCCAGGCATTGCCCTGCATTCACCTGCATTCCCCAGGCACTGTGCACACCCTCCGATACGTTCCCCTGGCATTCCACTGCATTCCCCTGCATTCCCCTGGCACATTGCACCCACTCCCATACGTTGCCCTGGTATTCCCCTTTATTCCCTTGCATTCCTCTGGCACTTTGCACCCAGTCCCATACATTCCTATGCATTCACTTGACATTCTCCTGCATTCCTCTGGCATATTGCACCCACTCGCTTATATTCCCCTGGCATTCCCATGCATTCCCCTGCATTCTGCTGGCACTTTGCACACACTCTATAACGTTCCCCTGGTATTCCCCTGCATTCCCCTGCATTCCCCTGGCACTTCGCACCCACTCCCATACATTCCCCTGCATTCTCCTGGCACTTTGAACACATACCTATACCTTCTCCTGGCATTCCCCTGCATTCCCCTGCATTCCCCTGGCACTGCGCCCACTCCTATACGTTCCCCTGGCATTCTCTTGCATTCCCCTGCATTCCCCTGGCACTTGGCACCCACTTCCATACATTCCTCTGGCATTCCCCTGCATTCCCCTGGCACTTGGCTCCCACTTCCATACGTTCCCCTGGGATTACCCTGCATTCCCCTGCTTTCCTCTGGAGTTTTGCACCCACCCCCATACATTCCCCTGGCATTCCCCCACATTGCCATTGCACTTTGCACACACTCCCATGTATTCTCCTGGTATTCCCCTACATTCCCCTGGCACTTTGAACCCACTCCCATACATTCCCCTGGCATTCCCCTGCATTCACCTGGCACTTTGCACCCACTCACATACGTTCCTGTGGCATTCCCCTGCATTCCCCTGCATTTCCCTGGCCCTTTTTTACCCACTCCCATACATTCCATTGGCATTCACTTGCATTCCCCTGCATTCCGCTGGCACTTTGCACCCACTTCCATATGTTCCCCTGGCATTCCCCTGCATTCCCCTGCATTCTTCTGGCGTTTTGCACCCACTCCCATACATCCCCTGCATCCCCTTTGCACTTTACACCCAATCCAATAAGTTTCCTGGCATTCCCCTGAATTGCCCTACATTTACCTGGCACTTTGTACCCACTCCCATACTTTCCCCTGCATTCCCCGGCATTCCCCTGACACTTTGCACCTACTCCCAATGTGCCCCTGGCATTCCCTGCATTCCCCTGCATTTCCCAGGCACTTTGGACACCCTCCGATACGTTCCCCTTGCATTCCCCTGCATTCCCCTGGCACTTTGCACCCATTCCCATTCGTTCCCATGGAATTCCCCTTCATTCCCTTGCATTCATCTTGCACTTTGCACCCAGTGCCATACATTCCCATGCATTCCCCTGGCACTTTGCACACCTATGCGTTAAGCTGGCATTCCCCTGCATTTCCCTGGCCCTCTTGACCAACTTCCATACGTTCCCCTGGCATTCCCCTGCATTCCCCTGGTGCATTGCACCAACTCCCTTACATTCCCCTGGCATTCCCCTGCATTCCCCTACATTACCCTGCATTCTTCTGGCGTTTTGCACCCACTCTCATACATTCCCCTGCATCCCTTTGGCACTTTGCACCCACTCCCATAAGTTCCCTCATTCCCCTGATTTGCCCTACATTCCCTGCAACTTTGCACCCACTCCCATACATTCCCCTGGCATTCCCTGCATTCCCCAGCATTCCCCTGACACTTTGCACCCACTCCCTTACATTCCCCTGGCATTCCCATGCATTCCCCTGCATTCTGCTGGCACTTTCCACACACTCCATTACATTCCCCTGGCATTCCCCTGCATTCTCCTGGCACTTTGCACCCACTCCCATACGTTCCCCTGCTATTCCCCTGCATTCCCCTGCATTCCCCTGGCATATTACAACCACTCCCTTACGTTTCCCTGGCATTCCCCTGCATTCCCCTACATTCCCCTTGCACTCCCGTATTTTCCCCTGCATTACCCTGCATTCTTCTGGCATTTTGCACCCACTCCCATACATTCTCCTGCTTCCCCTTGGCACTTTGCACCCACTCCCATAAGTTCCCTCATTCCCCTGATTTGCCCTACATTCCCTGCAACTTTGCACCCACTCCCATACATTCCCCTGGCATTCCCTGCATTCCCCAGCATTCCCCTGACACTTTGCACCCACTCCCTTACATTCCCCTGGCATTCCCATGCATTCCCCTGCATTCCGCTGGCACTTTGCTCACACTCTATTACGTTCCCCTGGTATTCCCCTGCATTCCCCTACATTCCCCTTGCACCCCCTCCCGTATTTTCCCCTGGCATTCCCCTGGCACTTCGCACCCACTCCCATACATTCCCCTGCATTCTCCTGGCCTTTGCACACATACCTATACCATCCCCTGGCATTCCCCTGCATTCCTCTGGCACTTTGCCCACTCCTACACGTTCCCCTGGCGTTCTCTCGCATTCCCCTGCATTCCCCTGGCTCTTGGCACCCACTTCCATGCATTCCCCTGGCATTCCCCTGCATTCCCATGCATTCCCCTGGCACTTGGCTCCCACTTCCATACGTTCCCCTGGGAATACCCTGCATTCCCCTGCTTTCCTCTGGCGTTTTGCACCCACTCCCATACATTCCCCTGGCATTCCCGCATTCCCGTTGCACTTTGCACACACTCCCATGCATTCCCCTGGCATTCCCCTACATTTCCCTGTCACTTTGCACCCACTCCCATACATTCCCCTGGCATTCCCCTGCATTCACCTGGCACTTTGCACCCACTCACATACGTTCCTGTGGCATTCCCCAGCATTCCCCTGCATTTCCCTGGCCCTTTGCACCCACTCCCATACATTCCATTGGCATTCCCTTGCATTCCCCTGCATTCCGCTGGCACTTTGCACCCACTTCCATATGTTCCCCTGGCATTCCCCTGCATTCCTCTGCATTCTTCTGACATTTTGCACCCACTCCCATACATCCCCTGCATCCCCTTTGCACTTTACACCCAATCCAATAAGTTTCCTGGCATTCCCCTGAATTGCCCTACATTTACCTGGCACTTTGTACCCACTCCCATACATTCCCCTGCATTCCCCGGCATTCCCCTGACACTTTGCACCTACTCCCAACGTGCCCCTGGCATTCCCTGCATTCCCCTGCATTTCCCAGGCACTTTGGACACCCTCCGATACGTTCCCCTTGCATTCCTCTGCATTCCCCTGGCACTTTGCACCCACTCCCATTCGTTCCCATGGTATTCCCCTTCATTCCCTTGCATTCATCTTGCACTTTGCACCCAGTGCCATACATTCCCATGCATTCCCCTGGCACTTTGCACACCTATGCTTTAAGCTGGCATTCCCCTGCATTTCCCTGGCCCTTTTGACCAACTTCCATATGTTCCCCTGGCATTCCCTGCATTCCCCTGGCACATTGCACCAACTCCCTTACATTCCCCTGGAATTCCCCTGCATTCCCCTGCATTACCCTGCATTCTTCTGGCATTTTGCACCCACTCCCATACATTCCCCTACATCCCCTTGGCACTTTGCACCCACTCCCATAAGTTCCCTCATTCCCCTGATTTGCTCTACATTCCCTGTAACTTTGCACCCACTTCCATACATTCCCCTGGCATTCCCTGCATTCCCCGGCATTCCACTGACTTTGAACCCACTCCCTTACATTCTCCTGGCATTCCCATGCATTCCCCTGCATTCTGCTGGCACTTTCCACACACTCCATTACATTCCCCTGGCATTCCCCTGCATTCTCCTGGCACTTTGCACCCACTCCCATACGTTCCCCTGCTATTCCCCTGCATTCCCCTGCGTTCCGCTGGCATATTGCACCCACTCCCTTACATTCCCCTGCATTTTCCTGGCACTTTACACCCACTTCCGTACATTCCCCTGGCATTCCCCTGATTCCTCTTACACTTTGCACCCATCCCCGTATGTTCCCCTGGCATTCTCCTGCATCCCACTGCATTCCCCTGCATTCACCTAGTACTTTGCACCCACTCCCATACATTTTCCTGACATTCCCCTGCATTCCCCTGCATTCCCCTGGCACATTGCACCCACTGCCTTATGTTCCCCTGGCATTCCCTTGCATTCCCCTGCATTCCCTTGTCACTTTACACCTAATCCCGTACGTTCCCCTGCTATTCCCGTGCATTCCCCTGCATTCCCCTGGCATATTACAACCACTCCCTTACGTTTCCCTGGCATTCCCCTGCATTCCCCTACATTCCCCTTGCACCCTCTCCCGTATTTTCCCCTGGCATTCCCCTGCATTCCCCTGGCACATCGCACCCACTCCCATACATTCTCCTGCATTCTCCTGGCACTTTGCACACATACCTATACCTTCTCCTGGCATTCTCCTGCATTCCCCTGACACTGCACCCACTCCCATATGTTCCCCTGGCATTCTCTTGCATTCCCCTGCATTCCCCTGGCACTTGGCACCCACTTCCATACATTCCTCTGATAATCCCCTGCATTCCCCTGGCACTTGGCTCCCACTTCCATACGTTCCCCTGGGATTACCCTGCATTCCCCTGCTTTCCTCTGGCGTTTTGCACCCACTCCCATACATTCCCCTGGCATTCCCCCACATTGCCATTGCACTTTGCACACACTCCCATGCATTCCCCTGGCATTCCCCTACATTCCCCTACATTCCCCTAGCACTTTGCACCCACTCCCATACATTCCCCTGGCATTCCCCTGCATTCACCTGGCACTTTGCACCCAGTCCCATACGTTCCCCTGGCATTCCCCTGCATTCCCTGCATTTCCCTGGCCCTTTGCACCCACTCCCATACATTCCATTGGCATTCCCTTGCATTCCCCTGCATTTCCCTGGCACTTTGCACCCTCTTCCATACGCTCCCCTGGCATTCCCCTGCATTACCCTGCATTCTTCTGTCGTTTTACACACACTCCCATACATTCCCCTGCATCCCCTTGGCACTTTGCACCCACTCCCATAAGTTCCCTCTCATTCCCTTGATTTGCCCTACATTCCCTGCATCTTTGCACCCACTCCCATACATTCCCCTGGCATTCCCTGCATTCCCCGGCATTCCCCTGACACTTTGCACCCACTACCATGTTCCCCAGGCATTCCCCTCCATTCACCTGCATTCCCCAGGCACTGTGCACACCCTCTGATACGTTCCCCTGGCATTCCACTGCATTCCCGTGCATTCCCCTGGCACTTTGCAGCCACTCCCATACGTTGCCCTGGTATTCCCCTTCATTCCCCTGCATTCCTCTGGCATATTGCATCCACTCCCTTACATTCCCCTGGCATTCCCATGCATTCCCCTGCATTACGCTGGCACTTTGCACACACTATTACGTTCCCCTGGTATTCCCCTGCATTCCCCTACATTCCCCTTGCACCCCCTCCCGTATTTTCCCCTGGCATTCCCCTGCATTCTCCTGGCCTTTGCACACATACCTATACCTTCTCCTGGCATTCCCCTGCATTCCTCTGGCACTGCGCCCACTCCTACACGTTCCCCTGGCGTTCTCTCGCATTCCCCTGCATTCCCCTGGCTCTTGGCACCCACTTCCATACATTCCCCTGGCATTCCCCTGCATTCCCCTGCATTCCCCTGGCAGTTGGCTCCCTGTTCCATACGTTTACCTGGGATTACCCTGCATTCCCCTGCTTTCCTCTGGCGTTTTGCACCCACTCCCATACATTCCCCTGGAATTCCCGCACATTCCCATTGCACTTTGCACACACTCCCATGCAATCCCCTGGCATTCTCCTGCATTTCCCTGTCACTTTGCACCCACTCCCATACATTCCCCTGGCATTCCCCTGCATTCACCTGGCACTTTGCACCCACTCACATACGTTCCTGTGGCATTCCCCTGCATTCCCCTGCATTTCCCTGGCCCTTTGCACCCACTCCCATACATTCCATTGGCATTCCCTTGCATTACCCTGCATTCCCCTGGCACTTTGCACCCACTCCCATTCGTTCCCATGGTATTTCCCTTCATTCCCTTGCATTTATCTTGCACTTTGAACCCAGTGCCATACATTCCCATACATTCCTCTGGCACTTTGCACACACCTATGCGTTAAGCTGGCGTACATCTGCATTCCCCTGCATTTCCCTGACACTTTGCACCCACTCCGATGCGTTCCCCTGGAATTCTCCTGCATTCCCCTGCATTCCCCAAGCACTGTGCACACCCTCCGATATGTTCCCCTGGCATTCCACTGCATTCCCCTGCATTCACCTGGCACTTTGCACCCACTACCATACGTTCCCGATATTCTCCTTCATACCCTTGCATTTCTCTGGCACTTTGCACCCAGTCCATACATTCCTATGCATTCTCTTGGCATTCCCCTGCATTCCCCTGCATTCCCCTGGCGTATTGCACCCACTCCTTTACATTCCTCTGGCATTCCCATGCATTCCCCTGCATTCTGCTGGCACTTTCCACACACTCCATTACATTCTCCTGGCATTCCCCTGCATTCTCCTGGCACTTTGCACCCGCTCTCATACGTTCCCCTGGTATTCCCCTGCATTCCCCTGCGTTCCGCTGGCATATTGCACCCACTCCCTTACATTCCCCTGCATTTCCCTGTCACTTTGCACCTACTTCCGTACGTTCCCCTGGCATTCCCCTGATTCCTCTTACACTTTGCACCCATCCCCATATGTTCCCCTGGCATTCTCCTGCATCCCACTGCATTCCCCTGCATTCACCTAGTACTTTGCACCCACTCCCATACATTTCCCTGACATTCCCCTGCATTCCACTGCATTCCCCTGGCACATTGCACCCACTGCCTTATGTTCACCTGGCATTCCCTTGCATTCCCCTGCATTCCCTTGTCCCTTTACACCTAATCCCGTACGTTCCCCTGCTATTCCCGTGCATTCCCCTGCATTCCCCTGGCATATTACAACCACTCCCTTACGTTTCTCTGGCATTCCCCTGCATTCCCCTACATTCCCCTTGCACCCCCTCCCGTATTTTCCCCTGGCATTCCCCTGCATTCCGCTGGCACATAGCACCTACTCCTTTACATTCCTCTGGAATTTTCCTGAATTCCCGTGGAAATTTGCACCCACTCATTACATTCCCCTGTCATTCCCCTGCATCCCCTGGCATTGACCTGCATTCCCCTGCATTACCTGGCACTTTGTACACCCTCCAATACATTCCCATGGCATTCCTCTGCATTCTCCTGCATTCCCCTGCATTTCCTGCATTCCCCTGGCACTTTGCACACATCCCTATACCTTCTCCTGGTATTCCACTACATTCACCTCACATTGAACCCACTCCCTTAGATTTACCTGGCATTCCCCTGCATTCCCTGCATTCCCCTGGTACTTTGTACCCACTCCCTTTCGTTCCCCTGAGATTCCCCTTCATTCCACCTGGCACTTTGGACCCACTTCCATACGTTCCCCTGGCAATACCTTGAATTTCCCTGGCACATTACACCCACTCTTTTACATTCCGCTGGCAACCCCTGCATACCCC
Source organism: Agelas oroides (assembly GCA_949130485.1). Classification (NCBI taxonomy): domain Eukaryota; kingdom Metazoa; phylum Porifera; class Demospongiae; order Agelasida; family Agelasidae; genus Agelas; species Agelas oroides. The sequence goes on along the minus strand of CASBWJ010000004.1, from coordinate 5,465 downwards.
TCCATTCCCCTAGCACTTTGCATCCAATCCATTCCCCTGGCATTTCCCTGCATTTCCCTGGATTCCCCTTGCACTTTGCCCCCTACTTACATTCCCCTAAATTTCCCTGGTATCTTGGACCCAGTCACATACGTTCCCCTACTATTCCCCTACATTCCCCTGGCTCTTTAGACCCACTTCCATACATTCCCCTGGCATTCCCCTGCATTATCCAGGCACTTTGCACACCCTCTGTTACATTTCCCTGGGATTCCCCTGCATTCCCTGGCACTTTGCACCAACTCCCATACGTTCACCTGGTATATCCTATCATTCCCCTGCATTCCTCTGGCATTTTGCACCCATTCCCATGCATTCCCCTGGCACTTTGCACACATGCCTATACGTTCCCATGGCATTCCCCTGCATTCCCCAGGCACTTTGGACCAACTTCATTACATCCCACTGGAATACCCCTGCATTCCCCTGGCACATTCAACCCTGTCCCTCACATTTACCTTGATTTCCCCTGGCACTTTGCACCCACTCCCATTCATTCCCTGGTATCCTCCTGCTTTGCCCTGGCACTTTGGACCCACTTCCATACGTTCACCTGGCGTTCCCCTGCATTCCTCTAGCACATAGCACCAACTCCCTTAAATTCCCCAGGCATTCCTCTGAATTCCCATGGCACATTGCACACACTTCCATATATTCGCCTGTCATTCTCCTGCATTCCCCTGTCATTGCCTTGCACCCCCTGTATTCCCCTGGCACGTTGCACCCACTCACATACGTTCCCCTAGTACTTTCTCACCCCTGTATTCCTCTGGCATTTTGCACACAGTCCCTTGCATTCTCATGCATTCACCTGGCACCTTGCACACTTATACGTTCACCTGGCGTTCCCCTGCATTCCTCTAGCACATTGCACCCACTCCCTTAAAATCCCCAGGCATTCCTCTGAATTCCCCTGGCACATTGCACACACTTCCATGTATTCCCCTGGCATTTCCCTGCATTCCCCTACCATTTCCCTGCGTTTACCTGCATTCCCCTGGCACTTTGCACCCACTCATACGTTCCCCTAGTATTTCCTCACCCCCAGCAATCCTCTGGCATTTTGCACACAGTCCCTTGCATTCTCATGCATTCCCCTGGCACCTTGCACACTTATACGTTCATCTGGCATTCCCCTGCATTCCCCTAGGACATTGCACCCACTCCCTTAAAATCCCTAGGCATTCCTCTGAATTCCCCTGGCACATTGCACACACTTCCATGTATTCCCCTGGCATTTCCCTGCATTCCCCTATCATTGCCCTGCGTTCACCTGCATTCCCCTGGCATTTTGCACCCACTCATACGTTCTCCTAGTATTTCCTCACCCCCAGCAATCCTCTGGCATTTTGCACACTGTCCCTTGCATTCCCATGCATTCCCCTGGCACTTTGGACAATTATAAGTTCCCATGGCATTCCCCAGGGACTTTGTACCCATTCCCATACGTTCCCCTGGTATTTCCTTTCATTCCCATGCATTCCTCTGATATTTAACACACAGTCCCATGTATTCCCATGGATTCCCCGACACTTTGCACGCATACCTATATGTTCCCCTAGCATACCGCTGTCATTCCCCTGCTTTCCCCTGGCACCATGGACCAACATCCATACGTCCCCCTGGTATTTCCCTGCATTCCCCTCCCACATTACACCCACTCACATTCCCCTGGCATTCGCCTGCATTCCACTGCATTCTATTGGTGCTTTGCACCCACTCACATACATTCCCCGGGTATTTCCCTTCATTCTCCTGCATTCCTTTGGCATTTTGCACCCAGTCCATTGCATACCCATGCATTTCCATGGCACTTTGTCCACATTCCTATACATTCACCTGGCTTTCCCCTGCTTTTCCCTGCCTCTTTGGACCAACTTTCATCCATCCTTGCATTCCCCTGGCACATTCAACACTCCCTTACATTTATCTGGCATTCCCCTGCACTACTGCATTTGCCAGGCACTTTGGACCCTCTCCATTTCATCCCCCTGGCATTCCGCTGCATTTCCCTGGCACTTTGCACCCACATCCATACGTTCCCTTGGCATCCCCCTGTATTCGCCTGGCACATTTCACCCACTTGCTTACATCCCCCTGGCATTCCCCTGAATTCCACTGGCACTTTGCACCCACTCCCCTACATTCCCCTAGTATTCCCTGCATTACCATGCATACCGCTGGCACATTGTTCGCACGCCCTTACATTCACCCAGATTCCCCTTCATTCCCCTGGCACTTTGCAACCACTCCAACACGTTTCCCTGGCATTTTCAGCATTCCACGTATTCCCCTGGCCCAATGCGGCGTCGCCACACCGCGCAAAATGCTTACTTAAATTGGAAATAGTCGGAACGCACGCTTTGAACAAAGCGACGCCGCAGACAGCTAAATGCTGACTGAGTTAGGCAATGAATCGTCGCTCAGCGCATTTGGAACAATGCGTCGCCGTAGAGCGCTAAACGCTTACTGAAATAGGCTGCATCGCTTTGTGCCTGCTGCGCGATGCAGCTTCGCCGCAGCGCGAAATGCCCAGTGTAATAGGAGGCGCCGCATCATGCCTACTGCACGATGCGGCGACGCTTATAAATGTAAATAAATGGCGGGCCCGTAGGGCCCGCCATTTATATGAATATATAAGCAATGAGCTACTGAAAGGTGGTTGGGGCGAAGTGTTTGAGGGGTTTGGTGTTAATAGTTAATTGACTGAAAGGGGGTTGGGGCAAAGTGTTTGGGGGGTTTGGTGTTAATAGTTAATTGACTGAAAGGGGGTTGGGGCAAAGTGTTTGGGGGGTTTGGTGTTAATAGTTAATTGACTGAAAGGGGGTTGGGGCAAAGTGTTTGGGGGGTTTGGTGTTAATAGTTAATTGACTGAAAGGGGGTTGGGGCAAAGTGTTTGGGGGGTTTGGTGTTAATAGTTAATTGACTGAAAGGGGGTTGGGGCAAAGTGTTTGGGGGGTTTGGTGTTAATAGTTAATTGACTGAAAGGGGGTTGGGGCAAAGTGTTTGGGGGGTTTGGTGTTAATAGTTAATTGACTGAAAGGGGGTTGGGGCAAAGTGTTTGGGGGGTTTGGTGTTAATAGTTAATTGACTGAAAGGGGGTTGGGGCAAAGTGTTTGGGGGGTTTGGTGTTAATAGTTAATTGACTGAAAGGGGGTTGGGGCAAAGTGTTTGGGGGGTTTGGTGTTAATAGTTAATTGACTGAAAGGGGGTTGGGGCAAAGTGTTTGGGGGGTTTGGTGTTAATAGTTAATTGACTGAAAGGGGGTTGGGGCAAAGTGTTTGGGGGGTTTGGTGTTAATAGTTAATTGACTGAAAGGGGGTTGGGGCAAAGTGTTTGGGGGGTTTGGTGTTAATAGTTAATTGACTGAAAGGGGGTTGGGGCAAAGTGTTTGGGGGGTTTGGTGTTAATAGTTAATTGACTGAAAGGGGGTTGGGGCAAAGTGTTTGGGGGGTTTGGTGTTAATAGTTAATTGACTGAAAGGGGGTTGGGGCAAAGTGTTTGGGGGGTTTGGTGTTAATAGTTAATTGACTGAAAGGGGGTTGGGGCAAAGTGTTTGGGGGGTTTGGTGTTAATAGTTAATTGACTGAAAGGGGGTTGGGGCAAAGTGTTTGGGGGGTTTGGTGTTAATAGTTAATTGACTGAAAGGGGGTTGGGGCAAAGTGTTTGGGGGGTTTGGTGTTAATAGTTAATTGACTGAAAGGGGGTTGGGGCAAAGTGTTTGGGGGGTTTGGTGTTAATAGTTAATTGACTGAAAGGGGGTTGGGGCAAAGTGTTTGGGGGGTTTGGTGTTAATAGTTAATTGACTGAAAGGGGGTTGGGGCAAAGTGTTTGGGGGGTTTGGTGTTAATAGTTAATTGACTGAAAGGGGGTTGGGGCAAAGTGTTTGGGGGGTTTGGTGTTAATAGTTAATTGACTGAAAGGGGGTTGGGGCAAAGTGTTTGGGGGGTTTGGTGTTAATAGTTAATTGACTGAAAGGGGGTTGGGGCAAAGTGTTTGGGGGGTTTGGTGTTAATAGTTAATTGACTGAAAGGGGGTTGGGGCAAAGTGTTTGGGGGGTTTGGTGTTAATAGTTAATTGACTGAAAGGGGGTTGGGGCAAAGTGTTTGGGGGGTTTGGTGTTAATAGTTAATTGACTGAAAGGGGGTTGGGGCAAAGTGTTTGGGGGGTTTGGTGTTAATAGTTAATTGACTGAAAGGGGGTTGGGGCAAAGTGTTTGGGGGGTTTGGTGTTAATAGTTAATTGACTGAAAGGGGGTTGGGGCAAAGTGTTTGGGGGGTTTGGTGTTAATAGTTAATTGACTGAAAGGGGGTTGGGGCAAAGTGTTTGGGGGGTTTGGTGTTAATAGTTAATTGACTGAAAGGGGGTTGGGGCAAAGTGTTTGGGGGGTTTGGTGTTAATAGTTAATTGACTGAAAGGGGGTTGGGGCAAAGTGTTTGGGGGGTTTGGTGTTAATAGTTAATTGACTGAAAGGGGGTTGGGGCAAAGTGTTTGGGGGGTTTGGTGTTAATAGTTAATTGACTGAAAGGGGGTTGGGGCAAAGTGTTTGGGGGGTTTGGTGTTAATAGTTAATTGACTGAAAGGGGGTTGGGGCAAAGTGTTTGGGGGGTTTGGTGTTAATAGTTAATTGACTGAAAGGGGGTTGGGGCAAAGTGTTTGGGGGGTTTGGTGTTAATAGTTAATTGACTGAAAGGGGGTTGGGGCAAAGTGTTTGGGGGGTTTGGTGTTAATAGTTAATTGACTGAAAGGGGGTTGGGGCAAAGTGTTTGGGGGGTTTGGTGTTAATAGTTAATTGACTGAAAGGGGGTTGGGGCAAAGTGTTTGGGGGGTTTGGTGTTAATAGTTAATTGACTGAAAGGGGGTTGGGGCAAAGTGTTTGGGGGGTTTGGTGTTAATAGTTAATTGACTGAAAGGGGGTTGGGGCAAAGTGTTTGGGGGGTTTGGTGTTAATAGTTAATTGACTGAAAGGGGGTTGGGGCAAAGTGTTTGGGGGGTTTGGTGTTAATAGTTAATTGACTGAAAGGGGGTTGGGGCAAAGTGTTTGGGGGGTTTGGTGTTAATAGTTAATTGACTGAAAGGGGGTTGGGGCAAAGTGTTTGGAGGGTTAGGGTTAGGGTTAGGGTTAGGGTTAGGGTTAGGGTTAGGGTTAGGGTTAGGGTTAGGGTTAGGGTTAGGGTTAGGGTTAGGGTTAGGGTTAGGGTTAGGGTTAGGGTTAGGGTTAGGGTTAGGGTTAGGGTTAGGGTTAGGGTTAGGGTTAGGGTTAGGGTTAGGGTTAGGGTTAGGGTTAGGGTTAGGGTTAGGGTTAGGGTTAGGGTTAGGGTTAGGGTTAGGGTTAGGGTTAGGGTTAGGGTTAGGGTTAGGGTTAGGGTTAGGGTTAGGGTTAGGGTTAGGGTTAGGGTTAGGGTTAGGGTTAGGGTTAGGGTTAG
>CASBWJ010000003.1:0-75719 GCA_949130485.1 Agelas oroides | reverse complement strand
CCAGCCTTAGGTTTCTCTCCAGCGTTGTCTCATAATGTACAAAGCTAAGGAGGAGGAGCCTAAGGAGAAGGCTACCTTCTCAAATTATGAGGGTGAGGGTCTAACAGGCCACACCAGTAACCATTAGCTCAAGTGCAAGTCGGTATTGTAATAATCACCCACACACACTACTACTAAATTACACTGATCAGCTCCCTCCCTCCTCCCACCCTCGTGTACCCCCCTCCTCCCACACTCCACCCCCTCCCACCCTCACATACCCTCCACCCCCTCCCACCCTCACATACCCTCCACCCCCTCCCACCCTCACGCACCCTCCAACACACTCCTCTAATGTTGTACAGTTGCAGTTGACCGGACAGTGCAAGTTCCTTCAGAACTTTCAGGTAGCCTAGCTGAAACAACAGCTTGCTACTGTCCCCCCCTGTGTGTGTGTGTGTGTAGTGTGTGTGTGTGTGTGTGTGTAGTGTGTGTGTGTGTGTGTGTGTGTGTGTGTGTGTGTGTGTGTGTGTGTGTGTGTGTGCGTGTGTGTGTGTGTGTGTGTGTGTGTGTGTACAAGAGTAAAATTGTGGTAGTATGCAGTTCCCTCTTCAGTCATTTCCTATAGTTTGAAGTTGACTATAATTGTGGCGAGCCGAGCAAGCAACACTGCATTATACGTGTGTGTGCATGTATACATGCTTGCCATATACTGTAAATTTTAAATGAGTGCATTTACGAAGATCGATCCCGTGCACTCGGTTGGTGAAGGGCTATTGCCAGAGTACAGCAATGGCGACCTGGAGCGGAGACGACTGAAGTTGAAGCACGCATGACTCTGGTTTGTCCTGCTACGGATCATCAACAACAGGCAGTACAATTTTAATATGGACGGTCATCAGGTAAGGGCCATGCATAAACAGCACTCATAAACACCAGAAATTCAGCTCATGATTTCAGTGTAAAGCTTAGTCCATGCACGTATGTGCAGCCACAGTAGCTGGAGAAATGGCTGCAATTTGTTGGCATATGTGATACCTAGCTATCTCTGGTGAGGACTTATCTACTTATGCATCATCAATTATTACGCTCATGTGACAGTAGACAGTGACAAATCCTGTCGTGTGGCACGACAAATTATTAAACCAGCAGTTTGCTGCTTGCTCAGGCTCATCCCACAATGATGAATCATATGACCAGTATGTACAAGAGGTGAACAAATGGCTGGGGAGATCTCAGGCTCCTCCTAGTTTTTCAGTCACACAACACGTGAACAAACAGTTGTGGAGGAGCTAGGGAACGAGGCACCCATACTATGTGTGTGTGTGAACTGAAACTCGAGCATACCACATCCTGCTGCTGGTAGTTTTCAGTCCTTCCTCCTCTTCCTCCTCCTCCTCCCCAGCAATCTCCCCTACCTCCACACTCCCACCATCAAGGCTTTCCTCCATAATACCTGTCACACACTCACCTGTCTCTCTGTGTGTGTAAGGAAGGTAGGACGATACTGTTTCTCATGATATCCAACATACCAATATTAGTGCAGTACATATTGGGACAATAAAGATGATGTTACATGAAATATCGTCCCAGCTTTAGAAGGGAGTGGACAGACAGAACTCATCCCCCCATTACGTCACCAATTTTGCATTAAAAGCTGTTATATTAACACATTGAAGATATAATACATTTCCAGAGCCTCAAAACTGTCTTACAAGATTGTATAAATTTCGACAGCAACACAGCAACTAGCACAGTGCACACGTACAATACTTTCCCCTTGGACTAAAGGGCGCTCAGCTAGCGTGCATTTGGAAAACACACATTTGCATGCAGGAGGTTGGCTCATGCAACTTACCTAATCTCTCTCCAAGTCCTTGCTTGGATCAGTAGCAGAGGTACTCAGCCGTTATATATAGATGCGGGGAATTTATTCTCTATTTGGTGCACGGCTAAATCACGTGAGCTAAACTTGCCCATATATAGTAGCGCTCGTTGCGTGGGCGAGACGCGAAACCGCAGGAACGTGGCATACAATCACTTCCGGTGTGCGTCTGTCTCGCAACAAAACCTGATTTCAGTTTGAGGCGATTATGGTTGATTGTTTTAAGGCGTTATTTGGATGGTGGAACCGTGAGACCCGCCTGTCTGCAATACCCGTGGAAAATGTCTTTGCGCAACTCCGTGCAATGCTGTCGGCAGCAGTACCATAATTGTGGGCATGTCTGTTCGATATGTCTGCATAAATCCCATCATATTACGCTTTTGTTATTTACGCATTCATTAGAACGATTTCAAGACCATAATTGCCCGTGACGTCACTTTAATGCCATCAAAACTGTTACTATCTTCCTGCCACGCTCTACAAAGAACCCGAGGGTTTCAAAATGGTGGAAACTTTTGTCCTTGTGAGAAGACAAGTCAATCTCGCTTGTTTCAAGCCAACAGTTCACTTCGATTGTTAAATCGGTCAGTACAAACTTATTTCACGGTATATTTTTAGCTTTTGTATGTACGTAAAGCATTCTTCTTGTGATTTTCCAGTTGTTCTGCTCCTAGGTGCTCCAAACTTGCATGCGGGGGATAAAAATGTCCATGCTGTGCTTGCAGGAGCCTAAAGAGGGCATGGCTGATCCTAGCGCCCCCCTTCCTGTCCCCCTAGCGCAGGAGGATCTCCCCACGCGCAAGTTAATCTCACTTGTTTCTTCCCCTCCAGGTTTACAGTGGGGCTGTGCATCATTGCGACTCAGAGTCTGTTTCGGATTTGCCGTTGGAAGTTTGCGAGACGTTTTGCGGGTGTTTGGTCAAGAGGACGTAGGGTGAGGGATGATATCCTAATGTTCTGTACCACCTGATGATGTCCGAGGGCATTTAATCATTTTTGATGGACGTTCATCACAATTTAATAGTTTTTTTCTTCACACGTCATATCTATGGATTGCCGGCGTTAATTTTTCTCACTCTATATCTATTAAATTTCTTGATTGTAGGGATATCCCCTTACCAATCCACATCTACTAGGTAGTGTGTTCATACTGTTCTTTATGGCATGTGACGGCAATAGTTCACCAATTATTATGCCAAGGTGTCTAGCCCCGCCCATTTTACATGTACTTAGCCTCTCCCCCGCATAGGTGCCATACCTTATGCAACCACGCACACATGCACACCGTCACACACATGCACATCAACACACACGTGCACACCGTCACACACGTGCACACCAACACACACATGCACACCGTCACACATACCTCATACATACGTACACTTGACTCACCTTGTATGCATGCACCCCCTCATCTGTCACACACACACACCTCATCCTCCCCCCCTCACCTCCTCACAGGTACAATGTGGCCTTGGGCACAGCAACCCACCAGCTCGTCGCCTGGCTTCCAACCGGGTACAGCCTTCACCCACACTCCCCTCCCACACCTCCCCCCTCACAGTGTGCAGGTGCACACCCTCCCACCACAGGTAGTTGGCACACCGTTTACCACAACACAACCTTCGTTTGTGGGATATCAAGCGTATGGCGAGTTCCCTCACCCGGGTAGCATTGGGTATGGCGGACAGCTTCTGACAGCACAGGTGGCAGGAAGATGGGGCGAGAGGCACCTTCAAACAATACAGAGTGTTCCATCTGATCATCTGAGTGAGGGAGCCGGGGTCGGATACACCGTGCAGCCGATTGATGAAATGGCCATCGCTGTGCCGCACCATGTGGCCCAGCCTGGCACACCGACTCAACCCTCTGTTCCACAGGAGAATCAACTTGTGCAGCACCACCTTGTGTCTCCGCAACCGTCCACCCCTCAGGCTCCTCCCACCTTCCCTCCCCACGCCAACCCGGCTTCCTCCAGCCCTTTCTCTGTGGACTATCTTCTACGAGACCAAACAACTGTGGAGGCAGTGGAAATGGCCCAACAGCAAACCTACCCTCCAGCGCAGCAAGAGATACCGGAGGCTGTTCCGACACAGGTTTATGGTGCACACGATGGCAGTGCGTTCACAGACCCTGACAGTCTTGGAGGGTTTCCTTCCTCCCACGGGCAGGAGCTGACGCCAACCGTCCCACCCGGCTTCCCCCAAAGCACTGCAACATTCACACATCATGATCTCTCTCAGGGAAGTTTGCCATTTGCAGAAAGTGAGACTTCGTTACAAGTTCCGGACGTTAATACTCCTCCCACGTTCGGAGACAAACTTCCAGCATTTCATCTCCACTCAGACTATGTGGCACCGGTGTCCAGTGGTGCCCAGGTAGTGGAGGAGGGGGAGGAAAACATGAATCTACTGCCATCCGAGGAGCCTTTCAGCCCCCCAGAGCTTATCTTGACAGAACAAGAGGAGATGCAGGCTGACGATTCTACAGAGATGACCGAAGACAACAGTGAAGTGAATAATGTGGGCTATTTGCGAGGTGCTCGCAGTGAGAGGGAGTACAATGGACCACCTCCACTAGTAACCGCAGCTCACGCTACCATGGAAACCGAACCACTAGAGAACACATCGTCACCTGTCCACTGTGATCCTTTTGTCTCGGATGGTGACTCACTTGAGCGGTCTCCCTCCCCTGGCCCCACGCAGATACTTGACGGACCATCGCCAACAACAGCCGAGTCATTGGCACCTTCACTCAACACTCCCCACCTCCCTAACACAGAGGAGGCAATGCCACGCCCACCCACTACCAATGTTAATGAGACTACATCACCTAATCCCCCCTCCACTCAACCCCCGCCTGCCACCAGCAAAGGGGGATTGCCCCGCCTCCTTACCTCCGTCCGTCATCGTCATTATGACACGTACAGTAGTGACGACGATGATGTGTTCCTCCCGAACCCCTTGCCCCGCCCTTCTCAAGACACTGTGAAACCTGTTGTCAAGGAAACGAGAGAGGAAGAACCCTCCTCGTCAGCAGCTAATGAAGGTAAATTTTTAGTTTACATATAGTGCCAAGTGCATGTACACACATGTTACAGTACAGTGTATACCTTCAGTGACCACTACACTGTTTGGATAAGGCCAGCCATCCTAGCCCTGACTGCCTTTCTTGCATGAGATAGCATCTCCCCGTCACCCCAGCTCCCTGATGAGACCTGTTGTTGGACAAACATGTCCTGCACAATTCATTATAGGCCTGCCTTTTAACAGTTGTGGATGTACATGATAACTCAATGTATCTAATTACAGGGGCTACCCCGGTATCAAGAAGGGGGCGTGGCTACAAGCATTTGGATGAGAGTGTACTGCAGCTACCTCTGAGCAAAGGGTAAGGAACTGCGTGTGTCACTTGAGAGCGTGTGCCACAAAACACTGTCACCTCAACTGTGAGATTGTAGTCTAGCTTTGTGTTGTTTGCAGGATGGTAATGAGAGAAGTTATCGCTTGTAGTTCTAACCAATAAGCTTTACCTCAAGTGCGAGAGTTTGGTGTGTGGGTGTTTATAGTTCATTTCACAAAGTTTGGCTGTTGCAACGTGAGGGTGGCCAGCTGTATTGTGTTTGTGGTAGAACATCCTCTGCAAGATGGTTGACCTCTGCATGTGGACTGGAGCCTCATTCCCTGTCTCCGCACAACTACACTTACTCTTGCAATACAGAAAAATGGGGAGACCCCTGCGATAATTGATTCTCTAGTATCCATGCAATTGTCAAGGAGAAGACAGCAGAAAACTCGTGCATTTGTGCTATTGATGCTCCAACAATAGCAAGTCTCTACAGTGCCGAAGTAATCAAAATAGCATGCAACATAGTCAGTATATTTGCCTTACAAGAGTGCTGAGCTCAGTGCTGTATACTGAATGCAGAAGGTCCTCTGCTGGAATGTGTTTGCAGGCTTAGCAGTTTGCCTAATTAACACTTTATCGACAGAAGCCTCTAAGGTACAAGGTATTCTCGGAATGGTGTTGCCACCTGTTCCCCATGCTCAATGGTGGATGACATTTTGCTCCTAAGGTAGGTGCCCCTTGGCGTTAACCAAACACACACACACACACACATGAAACGTCCTTTGCCATCGAATAATTCTCGTGTAATGTGGATATGGTTTGACAACACACTGATCTGCTTGCTTGTTGATTTTCACTCAGGCGTTCAGGTCGAGTTCAGTTTCAATTCGATCATCATAATTATTAGAACTGTTTGTAAACTTCCTTTGACCAACTCTATAACGTGCCCTGTGTGTGTGTGATGGTGTGTGTGTGTGATGGTGTGTGTGTGTGATGGTGTGTGTGTGATGGTGTGTGTGTGTGATGGTGTGTGTGATGGTGTGTGTGTGTGTGTGTGATGGTGTGTGTGTGTGTGATGGTGTGTGTGTGTGATGGTGTGTGTGTGTGTGATGGTGTGTGTGTGTGATGGTGTGTGTGTGTTTGATGGTGTGTGTGATGGTGTGTGTGTGTGTGTGTGATGGTGTGTGTGTGTGTGATGGTGTGTGTGTGTGATGGTGTGTGTTGTGTGTGTGTGATGGTGTGTGTGTGTGTGTGATGGTGTGTGTGTTGTGTGTGTGTGATGGTGTGTGTGTGTGATGGTGTGTGTGCATGTGTGTGTGTGTGATGGTGTGTGTGTGGTTTACCACTACTACGTATGTGTGTATGCACCACAAGCAGCTGCCCTTTGTAATAACGCAGCTGGCCAGTCTAATGTGATAAGAGCTGTACCTACATAACAGCACAGTCACTTGACGTGTTTCCCTCTCCTGTGTGGGACGTATCTAGCCTCGTTCCAATCTCCTGCGTGTGACGTATCTAGCCTTATTCCAAGGCCCTTGCTTCCTGTCTCCTGTCGCTTGCTATACAGACTCCCTTTGTACTGCCAGCGACAGACAAGGGCCGAGGAACAAGGCTGTGATTCCTCAGTAACACATCAGAAACCTCATAGAAGGCATGACAGTAATGTTCTAATTATCTCTCTTATTACTGCAACTATGTAATACTTTTCTCCTCTCACATTCTCATGTGCTCTCCTTCCCTCCCTCTTCCCTCCACCTTTCTGCTCTCACATTCTCATGTGCTCTCCTTCCCTCCCCCCTCCCTCCACCTTTCTGCTCTCCATTATGTTGCTTCATGACCATTCTACCATTCCTCTTCCTTCCCTTCCTCCCTCTCTCCTCTCTCCCTCTCTCCTCCCTCCCTCTCTCCTCCCTCCCTCTCTCCTCCCTCTCTCCTCCCTCTCCTCCTCTCTTCCCTACCTCCCTCCCTCCCTCCCTCCCTCCCTCCCTCCCTCCCTCCCTCTCTCCCTCCCTCCCTCCCTCCCTCCCTCCCTCCCTCCCTCCCTCCCTCCCTCCCTCCCTCTCTTCCCTCCCTCCCTCCCTCCCTCCCTCCCTCCCTCCCTCCCTACCTCCCTACCTCCCTCCCTCCCTCCCTCCTTCTCTCCTTCCCTCCCTCCCTCCCTCCCTCCCTCCCTCCCTCCCTCCCTCCCTCCCTCCCTCCCTCCCTCCCTCCCTCCCTCCCTCCCTCCCTCCCTCCCTCCCTCCTCCCTCCCTCCTTCTCACAGTTGGCGTCGGTTGGTCCGGAGACGAGTTGGTCCAGATCAGGTGCGAGTGGACATTCTCTACATTGCTCCATGTGGGCGTCGGCTCCGGACATTTCCCGAGATCCAACGTTATCTTGAGCTGAAGGAAGTGAAGGACTTGAACATTGACCATTTTACCTTCAGTAGGAAGGTGGACGTGGGAGAAGTGTGGGAGGGGGATAAGGTGAGGGAAGGGGAGTGGATAGGAGGGAGGGAAGGGTTAGGGTTAGGAGGAAGGGAGAGGAGGGGGGAAGGAGGGAGGTAGGGAGGGAAGAAAGTATAGGGGAGAGGAAAGGCTGGTACAACAATGGAAGGTGGTGAGTGAGGCTGTAGAAATTTCATTTTGCTACATGTAATTGTGGTGGAAGAGTTGTGGGAAAGTGTAGTGTGAAAGGGGTAACATGTTGCCATGACAACAGCATGTTACTACAGTGCAGCTGCTGGTGATTGTTACTGTCTTGTGGGGGGGGAGGGGGGGCAAGGGTGAGGGGGGTGGGACAGATGAAGGGGAGGCAGGGAAGAAAGAGGGAGACCTGTTGTGTGTGTTGTACTAACTGCTATATGTGAGAGGTGGGGGGAGGGAGAGGGGGCGTGGCAGAGTTATGATCATGTGTGTTTACTGTTGCAGACGGCAGACGATGGTTCCGGAGTTGTGAAGAGAGGGAGACGAGGAAGGGGGAGGGGAAGGGGGAGGGGGAGGGGAGGGAGGATGGCTATTGAAAATGATACAGGTGAGAAGTAACTGTGATGTGTTGTAGACTTTTGTGGGGTCTGCCCCTGTAATTAGAACTTTAATTATCAATGTATTTTGTTTCTTCTGCAGCGTCAGTGGTGCAAGGAGAAACACAGTCCACTCCTGGTAGCAAGCGAGGGAGAGGGAGGAAGATAGGAGAGGGAAGGGGGAGAGGGAGAGGAAGGGGGACAGGGAGAGGAAGAGGGAGAGGAAGAGGGAGGGGAGTGGGGAGCCCACAGAAAAACAGAAAACCTGCCGTTGAATCTGGTGCTCAATCCATGATGGCCAGTGCAAGTGTGATGGGTGAGGGTGTGATGTGTGACACTGTGAGGGATGGAGGTGTGACAAGTGAATTGGCTGACCATGCGAAAATTACTACTGACCCTGCGAGAGCCCCAGAGAAAGAGCCAAGTGAACCGACAACGGTATCACACAATGCAGCATTGACGTCACAAAGGCCAACAATGTCACATGAGCCGACAGTTCCATCACATGGCCCAACACCGATGTTACATGAGCCGACAGTTCCATCACATGACCCAACACCGATGTCACATGATCCGACAGTTCCATCACATGGCCCAACACCGATGTCACATGAGCCAATATCACATGATCCTTCAACAGAATCCAACAATTTGTCAGAGAACGACACTGAGGGTCTTATCTCCGTGCAGCGGCTCCAGATGGTGCTACAAAACCAACCTCCTCCACTGATACGAGACATTGACGCCACAGACTACTACTCTGAGGACACCACAAAGAAGCGAACACTGGCAGCTATCGTGAACAAGATAAGCCAGGAGAAGGGAGACACTAACAGGCTTGCTGCTGCCCCTGAGGGTGTTCTGTCTCAGCAACCGCCCTCGTTGCTGGAGGGTGGGAGGAAGCGAGGGAGGAAGAGGAAGAAGAGTCCGTTACCTGCCCCAGTGCCCAAGCGACCCCGGGGGAGGCCCAAGGGAAGCATCAGGAGAAAGGAGCTGACAGGTACGTACGCTGTCTGTTTTGTCACTCCCTCCCTCTTCTCCCCTCCTCCCTTCCTCTTCTCCCCTCCTCCCTCCCTCTTCTCCCCTCCTCCCTCTCTCTTCTCCCCTCCTCCCTCCCTCTTCTCCCCTCTACCCCCCCCCCCTCCTCCCTCCTCCCTCCCCTCCTCCTCTCTCCTCTTCTCTTCCCACTCCTCCTCCTCCCCCTCCCATCATCCCATCATCCCTTCACTCCCTCCCACTCCCCTCAGCGTCTTCCCCTGCAACAGGAAAGAGAAGGGGGCGCAAACCAAAGCAACCCCTCCCCTCCTCCACCACCTCTGCCACTATACAACCCCTCCCCTCCTCCACCACCTCTGCCGCTATACAACCCCTCCCCTCCTCCACCACCTCCACCGCTATACACCCCCTCCTCACAACCACCAATCAGAACTTCTCGGTCATTGTGTCTGATGCTAATGCCATACACGGGGTGACTGGGGACCCAATCTTGTTGAAAGGAACATCATCAGATGCAGTCTCCCTGTCTGGTGCTGCCACGCCCCCAACAGACCCTCCTGAGGGTGCCACGCCCCCTGGGACCCACCCTTCCACTGTGGCTGCCAGTATATCCAGTGTTAGTGTCATTGTCCCCGCCACGCTGCCCAATGGTGAGTGTCATATCCAGTGTAGCCTCATTCTCAGGGCTTTGCCGCTGTCCAGGTTTTGATCGCTTATGTACCTATATCAATGTTATGTCCTATCCCCCACTCCAAATCGGGCTTGGGGCAGGTGGGGATTTGACTAATTAAAATTCCCGACTATTCGGGCACTGTCTTCAGTCAACCCCCCATATAATCCCCATCAACTGCCCAATAGGGGGGGTAATCGGGGGGGGGGGGGGGTGGGGGGGGGTAATCGGGGGGGGGTAATCGGGGGGGGGGGGGGTGGGGCATAACACGCAATAGCAGAGGGGGAAGGCTTACATGTAGCTAGGATATTTGTCAGATGTCAGTGTAATGTAGGTAGGCAGAGGAGGGCGAGTTTAGGGTCTATGTATATAAGTGCTGAGTGAGGGGAAGATCCATTCTGTGTGTAGTATGCACAGTACAGTGTACCAGCACATGGAGTCAGTTTTTCAAGTAGAATGAAAAGCTGAGCTGCAATGTACATGTATTATCAGAACAAACATGCTAATGAAATGTATTACTATACCCGCCCACATTGTGTGCAGGGGAAGCACCCGATGAGAAACTAAAAAATCAACGAATTGGGACCTTAATTACTTCAAAAATGATAGCTGTCCTGGTCTGCAAACACATCATGGAAACATGTCTTGGTTGCAGCAGCCTACAGTCTCGTGCCCAGACTATTAACTAGAATTGGAACGTTCTCTCCGTATGGTGGGCCCCTGAGGCTTCATTGCACTCGGTGTTAGAATGATGCTGGTGGTCGCTGGGAGCTAACGTGTAGCATATGATCCACTTGGTGCTGTTCTCATTTTCCTCCCATCCCTCCCTCTCTCCCCACCCACCATCAGGGTCAGCTGCTGCAGACGGCAGTGTGCGCAAGACTCCGGCAGCTAGAGTAAGAAAGGTCAGCACAACGCTTTACTGTGTTGCACCATTGTAATGGTGCTGCCTTATAGTTCTTGTCCCTCTTTGCCCTCTCTCTCTTTCTCACTACTCTCTCTCCTCTCCCTCCCTCCCTCCCTCACAGGAGGAGAAGCGGCGCCAGTTATTGCTGAAGGCACGTGCAGACAAGGCTAAGAAGAAAGAGTCCA
Organism: Agelas oroides; assembly: GCA_949130485.1. NCBI lineage: Eukaryota > Metazoa > Porifera > Demospongiae > Agelasida > Agelasidae > Agelas > Agelas oroides. Next base: position 64,745 of record CASBWJ010000003.1, on the reverse strand, counting down.
AGCACTTGCGCAACTCCATCATGATGCAGCGTCGTGTGGCCCAGCGCCAGAGGAGGGAGAGGGAAAGATCCATCATGAAACAAGCGAGGGAGAGGCAGGATAAGCTGTCACGACAGAGGGAGGCCGAGGTGAGCGAGGAGGGAGGGGGAGGAGGAGGGAGGTGGGGAGGATATTCTTAAGTAGGGGAGTTCTGTGTGATTGGGAGTGACCCTTACCAGACATAACACACAGTTCATGGCTTCTCTCTCAAAACACTTCTTGTACTCCTTGTCATGTGCACAACATTTACACTTACCACCCCTTCCCCTCTCTCCAGGAGCGTGAGATTCGTCGCCAGCGTGTTGCCCAGCAACGGGAGGTAGACAACCAGCGGAGAGCGCAGGAGAGGACCATGAGATTGCTGGCTCACCTTCGACAGCAGGAGATTGACAGAGACAGGAGGTGAGGGATGGCAGGAGGCGTGGGGGGATGTGATGAGGGTGGGGGGAGGTAAGGGAGGCTTATGGTTGCATGCATTCAGCTTTTGAATGTTCTCGTATTGTTGCCTTCCACTTTCTCTCCTCCATAACCCCCCCCCCTCCCCTCCCCCCTCCTCTCCTTCTTTCTCCATCCCCTCCTCCCCTCCCTCCTCCTCCCCTTCCTCCTCCTCTCCTCCCCCTTCCCTCCCTCCCTCCTCCTCCTCCTCCCCTTCCTCCTCCTCCTCCTCCCCTTCCTCCTCCTCTCCTCCTCCACTTAGGCTCCGCCAGCAGCAACTAGAAATGGAGAAAGCAGAACAGTTGAAGCGTCCAACGGAGGATCTCTTGGTCCGAGAGGTGCCCTCCCTTCCTCCCATCCCCAGCCTGACATGGGTCAGGATGCCAGATGATGCCTTCGCAGACCTGCTCATGGCCGTGGAGTTTGGGAAGTCTTTTGATGAATTTCTTGAACTGGGTCCGGCCCCTTCTCTCTGTGAGCTCTACCTGTCACTGTACAACGAGGGAGAAGGAGAGGTGCTTGGTGCCTTCTGTATGCAACTCTTACGAACCGCGCTGTATGACCCAGGTGTGTGTGTGTGTGTGTGTGTGTGTGTGTGTGTGTGGTGTGTGTGTGGTGTGTGTGTGTGTGTGTGTGGTGCGGTGTGTGTGGTGTGTGTGTTGTGTGTGTGTGTGTGTGTGTGTGTGTGTGGTGCGGTGTGTGTGGTGTGTGTGTTGTGTGTGTGTGTGTGGTGCGGTGTGTGTGGTGTGTGTGTGGTGTGTCTGTAAATGTTACAATACATTTCTACTTCACACACTCCCCTCACATGCACCCTCACCCCCTCACAGGAAGTGATGCAGTGACGTTGTGTGGTTCCTCAGTGTGTGATGTGGAGGTGAAGAGTGACACTATCTCTGAGTTGCTGCGACTCTACCTCGGGGAGAGGGAGGGGGGAGGAGTGGATCATGTGAGTGTGGAGAGGGAGGGGGGAGGAGTGGATCATGTGAGTGTGGAGAGGGGGGAGGGGAGGGGAGGGGGGAGTAAGAGCAAGTAGGGGTTTGTGTGTGTCGGGGTTAGATCAATATCAATGAGATGCTTTTTATGATACTGTTTGACAGCACCATACTCCTCTTCCCTCTCTCCCTCCCCCTCTCTCTCTCCCCCTCTCTCCCTCCCCCTCTCTCCCTCCTCCTCTCTCACCAGATCCTCTCCACACTGGAGACACATCCCTTGCAGAGTTTGAGGCCGTCTGAGAAGGTGAGCATCATCTCTCTACTGATTGAGGACCTGCTGGGCTCCCCCGCCCTCTGCCGGGAGGTGGACACAAAGATGGAACAGATCTCAACACTGCGCAGAGAAAAATGGAAGATCAACCTCAAGCTGAAAAGGTATGTGACGAGTGCATGCGTTAAAGAGTCTTTCCTTGCCTCCTATCTTTTCTTCCTCCCCACCTTTCCCTCCTCCCCTTCCTCCCCTCCTCCCTCTCCTCCCTCCCCTCCTCCCCTCCCCTCCCCCTGTCATCTGTTGTTTCTCTCCCATGGCCCCAGGTTCCGTTCTCGCCTCAGCAGTGTGTTTGGGGTGGGTGAGAAGAAACGTTTGGTGGTGTACAGTGGGCGTGGCAGACCTCCCAAGAGGGCATTCATGGCTGGGGAAGGAAGCCAGGTAGGTGGAGCCTCAGTGGCTGGATGGGTGTGGCTTCAGTGGCTGGGTGGGTGTGGTCTTAGTATATAGCTGGTTTCTCATGGTTGTAGGAAGGAGAGAGCAGTGATGAGGGGGAGGACCCTTCTCATTCTGGGGCTAACGAGAAAGAGGGTGTGGACAGCAACTATGAATATTCGGAAGAGGAAACAGATGAAGAGGTGAGTGGAGGGTGTGAGGATGGGAGCTGTGAGGGTGTGTGGAGTGTGGTGTGGGCATGCAAAACAGATCAATACCTAGAAGCTAGATGTTGAACCATGTTTATCTTTCCTCCCACACACTCTCCCCACTTCACACACCCTCCCTGCCTCATGCACCTCCCCATACACACCCTTTCCACACACACACACCTCTCCACACACACCATCCCCACCTCACACTCTTCCCACCTCACACACCCTTCCCACCTACCTCACACACCCTCCCACCTCACACACCCTCCCTGCCTCACACACCCTCCCTGCCTCACACCCCCTCCCCACCTCACACACCCTCCCCACCTCACACACCCTACCTCACACACCCTCCCTTCCTACCTCACACACCCTCCCACCTCACACACCCTCCCACCTCACACACCCTCCCACCTCACACCCTCCCACCTCACACACCCTTCCCACTTTACACACCCTCCCCACACACACCTGCACTGTTCCCTGCAGACTCCAGAGGAGAAAGACGAGCTTCAGAAAAGAGTCAAAGAATTGAAGAAGGTGAAATTTTAAAATTTGTTTTTTGCAAGGCGCCGACTTGTACAGTTTTCTCTCCGATAGTGTCAGTGCTTGTCAATGATTGATCAGTGCATGTCAATGATTGATCAGTGCATGTCAATGATTGATCATAACACAGGACAGTTAACTGTAAAACTATAAACTCCCTCTCTCACAGAAACAGCAGTACGTCCGGACAAAGATCCACACATCTTCTCGACTCATGCGCAAGTTTCCCCTTGGACAAGACCGTTTCGCACGACAGTACTGGGCACTACCAAATATGGGCTGCATTGTAGTGGAGGGGGTGGAGACGAGTCTGTATGGAGACACCCAGACAGACGGTCTGAAGGAGGAGTGGGGGAAGAGAGTCGTTGAGGAGGAGTCGAGTGAAGTGAAGGAAGTTGTCAGTGACCATATCTCGGCAGGCAGCAGTTTGTCGCTTGCTAAGCATTCTACGAGCAGTGAGTCGCCTGTGAGAGTGAAAGAGGGGGATGAAAAAGAGGAGGTAGATGTGGAGAGGGAGGAGGAGGGGGCTAGTTTGGTGTTGGCTCAAGAAGTGGAGCAACAACCTTCAGATGTATCACAAGCAGACGGTGCTGATCAAACTGCTGGCATGGAAGTGGAGCAGCAACCTTCAGATGTATCACAAGCAGATCAAACTGCTGGCATGGAAAGTGGTAGCGCAGTGTCCAGTGCATTTGCAGGGCAACGAGAGAGGATGTGTGCGGTGGTATGTGTGGAACCGAAACCTGATGCTGGAATGGAATGGAACCAGGACAATGTGCAGCATCGACTACCATTCGAAGAAGAGACGTCTTTCTCAGCCACAGTGTCTGATGGCGTAGCCAGAGAGACACCTGTTGATAAAGTATCAGCAATGGATACAACTCCCTCCTCACCATTTCCTGCCACGCCCACTGCCACACCCATGACACAAGGCAAGGAGGCTCACTACAGCTCAACCAGTCTACCAGTTGTCCCCAGTAGCTCAGCTGCTCCTGAGCATTCTCCTGAAACCATCAAACCATCTCCAGTCACAGGCCAACCTAACTCTGCCCACGCCCACCTGGGCACTGGTAACCATGGAAACAATGAAAACATCCAGACTACTACTAGTGCGTGTGTGGCCCCACCAGAGGCTCCTACTAAATTAGCCAAATGGTTTAGTCTTCTTCCCCGGCAACCTTGTGAAGTCACTCCAGTTGCATTCACAAACACAGACTCCTCCTCCACAGCAGTGGCAGCCACAGCCCATGTCGTTGCTAGCCAACAAGTCTCCCCAACACAACATCAGTACATCATGGCGGCTCCAATGGCTGCAGCACAGTACGCCTACGTCACACCCAGCGGACATGTTATTGGTCAACCGATGGTTCAACAGTTTGGTCTCGGCTACACACTGGTCGGAGTCCCCCAGGTCGGAGTCCCCCAGGTCGGAGTCCCCCAGGTTGGAGTCCCCCAGGCTCAGTACGTAGCCGTCAATCCGTCTCAGCAGGTACAATATGTGGTTGCAGGGCAGCAAGGGATGTCATGTGTTGCCATTGCGGGACAGCAGTATATTGCTCTCGGGGGGAACCAGATCGTACAAGTAGCACCGGGTGTCAGTGGAGGTGGTGAGGTGGGAGGGAGTGAGGGGAGTGTGGTAGTGAATGGTGAGGGGGTGACAGTGGGAGTGACTGTCACTAGTCCCGAAGGGAATAAGACGTCTGGTGACCTCCACTGTCCCGGGAGAGAGAAGAACACGACCCCACCCACTCTCAGTGACACGAGGAAGGATACACAACTTATCACAATGGAAGAGGCGTCACACCCTGTTGCTACCCAGGGTGGTACGCCCCTGTCTGCCCCCTCTCCTGTATCGACACGTGAAGAAAGAGGAGAGAGAGGAGGGGGAGGAGGTGGAGGTGGTGGAGGGGGAGGAGGTGGAGGTGGTGGAGGGGGAGGAGGAGAAGGTGAAGAAGGGGGAGGTGGTGGAGGCTCTAAGCTCTCAGAGTCGGAAGCTATCCAGACGGTAGTCAACCCAGCTCAGCAGCAGCAGCAAGAGTCGGAGGTAAGTGCTCTCAACACACACACAACCCTCCACCACTGGTCTTAGGCTTAACCACTGCCTTCTTGTACAACACATGTACCTGTGTGTGCTGTATTGTATGCTCTGTACAAAGCAAACCTTTCACAATGCTACTCTCCTCTCTGGACATGGTTTGTATGGTTCATGCAGTTGTAAACACATGTTTACAGAGGCCCTCCTCCCCCCTCCTCCCCCCTCCTCCTCTTCCTGCAGGGTGCTCCCAAGTATCTCACAGCAGTCCTTCCATCTGGCCCGGGAGGCCAGCCACAGTACGTCTCTCTCCCTGCCGACCCTCGTGTCGTCTCCGGGCAGTGCTCGTATGCCGTCCTGCAACAGGGTGACGGTACCTCTCAGATTGTGATGGTAGAGAACACATCAATAGGTAACTTATCTTTGTAGAGATGAAACTCCATACACTGATGGAGCCAGTTCTTGTATGAGATTGTTAGCCCCTTTTCCTCCACACACACACACACACACACACACACACACACACACACCTTCACACCCTCCCACAGCGGCCTACTCCTCTCAGTCAAGCGTGCACCAACTGGAGTGTCCACCGGCTAGTCTCATGTGCAACGAGGAGGAGGCTGATCTGTGGAAGGTTGACATTACACTGATGTATGCTGACCACGTACCCTTCCTCGTCCCTCCCGCCCCTCACTCTGTCACACCCTCACAAGAGCAGTCACCACAACCGACAGAGAAGACATTAAAGGAACTGCTTGGGGAACAGAAGACAGGTGGGAGGGTGTGAGGGAGTGGGAGGGTGAGGGGAGGGAGGGAGGGTGAGATCTGCCAATGCAGCATACCTTTCTTGCTTGAGACATATGGTATTGGCGTGTAGCTGATGAGGCCTGGTATTGGCTAAAACACCTCCTGTGCAGTGGGCAACCCTGTATAACATTTAGTAGCTACTGCAGTGGTCATGGTTCATTGTGTGTGTGTCTCTGATTCCCCCACCCCCACCCCCACCCCCACACAACAGCACTGACTCACGGCTGGTGGGGTATCACTGAGGGCAGGATGGTCGACTCCCTCCTTAGACAGCTCTCCGTCAGGTGAACATGCACTCTTCACACATACACACACACACACACACACACACACACACACACGACATGTAGCAGTCTAATAATACACTATGTATGGGGTCTCCCCTCACACCACACCCCCTCACACACTCACAGGGGTTATCGTGAGAAAGGGCTGTACAAGTCTTTACAGAAGCAGAAGGAGCAGATCTGGAAACTGTTGGAGCCAAACACACTAGACAACTGCAAGACAAGGTTTGAGCAGCTCCTCTCCACACTGACCATCAGCTCCACACAGTCTACTAAGAAAGAAAACATCACACCTATGGAGATGTGCAATGCAGAGGAGAAAGCTGCTGTAGACAAGGACGAAAGTAACGAGGAGGAAGAAGAGGAGACGGAGGAAGAAGAGGAGGAAGAGAAGGAGGAGGAGGAGGAAGAAGAGGAGGGGGAGGAGGAAGAAGAGGAGAGGGAGAAAGTGGAGGATGGACCACAGGAAAGAGAGGGGAGTCAAGTGGAAATGAATCAACAACCTACACAAATGGAGTGGGAATCGACCAATCACAGCACTGCCGGGGAGTCGAGTGTTTTGACCAATCAGATTATACCTACATCAGGGGTGTATGACCCTCCCTTCCCAAGAGTGGCATACCAAGCTCTTCAGCGAGTGATCGAGTATATTGATGGTATGCAGACTCGGCTGTTTACTGCTCGACTGCACACAGAGGTGAGGATGGGGTGGGAGATGGGGGGTGGGGAGTACTGAGGTTAAATTGTGTATATGGTTGTGTATATATCCCCTCCCTCAGGGAGTGAAGCCATGGCTGCTGCTAACTGAGGAACAGGAGGAGAACAAACCAGGTAAAGAGGCAAAGGATAGAACCATGAGGCAAAAGCTGTAACTAACCAACAGCAGCAGCAGCTGGTATCAATATAGTCACTACTGTATTCACTACTTGAGCTGTTCAGATACTGTCCTAATTCATCTCTCCTCCCTCTCTCTTCCTCCCTCTCTCTCTCTCTCTCCAGCTCCCTCCTTCCCTGTTATAGGCGAGTACATGTTGCAACTTGAGGGAGCTGTAGATCGAAGATTCTTCAAACCACCCCTCGGAGAAACGTCAGTGAAACAGTGTGGTGTCACTCCTTGTGCATCGCTTTAAGATTGTTGGTTCACATCACACACACACACACACACACACACACACACACACACACACACACACACACACACACACACACACACACACACACACACAGCAAGCCTCGTGATATGAGCACCTCTCGCAAGCCTCAGCGTGGTCGTCGTGGAGGAGGTGTGGTGCGCCCCCCTCCTCCCCCTCGTCTCTCCCTCCCTGCCCTCCCCACTCCTAAACTGGTGAGGTGGCGGGAGGCAGTGGTCAATGTGACCTCCGCGAGCCAGCTGGCTGTGTGTGTGAATGTGCTGGACAGATGTATTGCCTGGGAAAAGTCTGCCACCAAAGTGGTAAGGAAGAAAAACATGGCAGGGAAAAGCTTGCTGGAAACAAACTGTTCACTGCATTCATCTCCTCCCTCCCCTCCTCCTTCTCTCCCTCTCCCCTCCTTTCTTCATTCCATCCCTCCTCCCTCCCCACAAGTTCTGCCAGCAGTGTCACAGTGCTGACCATGAGTCTCTTCTGCTATTGTGTGACGGATGTGACAAAGGAACCCACACATACTGCTGCAAGGTACATACCTCATCTCCCATCCTGGCACCAACCATCTTGTGTGTAGCCTTGTATCCAGGCCATGTGTGCTGGTACAGTGTATGAAACCACTATACACTACATTTCCTTTCTCCACACATACATGTACGTGTACACGCATGTACATACATACATGTACATGCATACATACATGTACATACATGTACATACATACATACATACATACATATATACATACATACATACATGTACATACACACATACGTACATACATACATACATGTACATACATACACACACACATACATACATACATACATATATACATACATACATACATGTACATACACACATACGTACATACATACATACATGTACATACGTACATATATGTACATACACACATACATACATGTAAATACATACATACATGTACATACATGTACATACGTACATACATACATACACACATACATACATACATACATACATACATACATGTACATACGTACATATATGTACATACACACATACATACATACATACATACATACATATATACATACATACATGTACATACATACATACACACATAAGCCGTGGCTCCCTGCTCCAGGTTTGATCGCTTGCAGTGCCCTATACCTTGCATACATGTACTGCAAGCAATCAAAAACCAGGAAGACCTGGGACCAGCATGGCCTGTACAGTGGGTACCATTGTCTCTCCTCCACAGCCGAAGCTGGATTCCATTCCTGATGGAGACTGGTTCTGTTCTGAGTGTGTCATCACACGACTGGGGGCGTGCAATATCTGTGACAGCTCCCGGGGCCTCCTCCTGCACTGCAAGGGTTGCTCAAAAGCATTCCACACCCGGTGCCTCAACCCCCCACTCAGCAAGTGAGTGAACTCCTGGTCTAATTAGTACCCCTCAGTGAGTCAGCCCCTGGTCTAATTAGTGCCCCTCAGGGAGTGAGCCCCTGGTCTAATTAGTGCCCTCAGAGAGTGAGCCCCTGGTCTAATTAGTGCCCTCAGAGAGTGAACTCCTGGTCTAATTAGTGCCCCTCAATGAGTGATCGAGCCCCTAGTCTAATTAGTGCGCTCAGAGAGTGAGCCCCTGGTCTAATTAGTGCCCCTCAATGAGTGATCGAGCCCCTGCTGTAAACTTCCAGTAATTGCATGAAGCATTAATTCAGTTTAATAAAAATGTATTACCAGTTAAATGCTTAGCACACACAGCAGTTTATTTGAAGCCTTCAGCATGCCTTTTAAATGCATGTAGGAGTCATTCAGTTTATGGAGCACGACTTGGGAACTCTCTCGCAATATTGCGCAATTTAATTGAACTGGCTATGAATTGGTACAAAATATGTGGATGCCACTAAACTACCTGTGGGATTTCTAGGTATAGTTGTACATAATGGTAATCTATAATGTGTTAATGGATTAGGCATACCCCCTGGTCAGCTGTGCGTGCTGTCAGGGATGTGGCTTGTGTCAAGTATTCAGCATGCAACCACAGTGCTTGCTTGCTGTCAGTGGTTTTACTGCATGTACCTAATAATGAATGACACTTGATGTGGTCTAACTCCCCCTCCCTTACCCCTTCCCCTTCCCTCTGCACACACACACACACAAACACACACACACAGAATGCCCACTGGTCCATGGAGGTGTTCCACATGTAAGAAGGTAAGAAATCTGTGTTGTATGTGCCCCTCCACCAAACACACCTACACAGTTTAGAACATGAAGTTCCCCCTCCCTCTCCCACTCTCCCTCCACCACTCTCCCTCCACCACTCTCCCCTCAGCATCCTCCTCGGTCTCGCCCTACATCTGCGAGCCCGAACAAGCGTTCATCACTCAAAGACAACATTACACTCTGTCGTGTGATGCTAAGAGAGCTGGACCACCAGGATGATGCCTGGCCGTTTCTGGAGCCGGTGGGAAAAAGAAAGTTTCCGGAATACTTTAAAGTTGTGAAACAGCCAATGGACTTCCAAACCATGAAGAACAAGCTGAAAGAGGGAAAGTAAGTTACCAGTCGAGGGAGAGGGGGGAGGGAGGAGGTGGGAGGGAGAGAAAGCAAGGGAAGAGGTGCATTATGTTGTACGTCACCTCCTCTCCCCATGCTCCTCAGATATCCGGACATAGATACTTTTGCTCAAGATGCCAGACTGGTATTCTCCAACTGTTCCTTCTACAATGAGGACGACTCAGAGGTATGTTGCCATGGCGATAATGAAATTATTGTGAGAAACTCTTTAATACGTGAGCGAAGCTATGATCTACAGTCATGTATATGAAGGTGTTCTCCAGTACCAAAACATTGTGCATGCTCAATCTAGCTCATGACTGATGGTTAGCTACTAGGTTGAGCTGAGGATGTGCAGTTCTCAAGCTTAATACTTGTACCCTTGCATCATGATACATATCATCTGCCTGCAACAAATTGTGCAATACAATGGTGGGGTAATTTCGTAGTAAGAAGGGCACAGAATCATAGTGGGCTAACTCTCCAAACACTCATGGGTTTGCTAGATGCAATATGTACAGGTCAAAGAGGCCTTCCTGTGTTATTCCAGCCATACCTGCTATAGGTCATGTATATGACATTTCAATACCTGACAGTTTCATGTATACCTGCTACAGGTCGTGTATATGACATTTCTAGGTATGATACCTGATATTTCTTGACAGTATAGCTGACATTTTGTGGTGGGTAAGATATCTGAAATTCATTTTGGACTGTAGCTGACATTTTGCAGCATGTACCTAGTAAGGTACCTGACATTGATTGTAGCTGAAATTTTATGGTATTGTACCTACACTGTAGGTAAGATTCCATATTTTTCCTGGCAGATGTAGCTAATTGAATCCTCTTGTCTTTGGTTAGACCACTTAGCCTCACTGACTTCGTTGGGTAGATGTTGGAGTGTGAAGGCTTTACGCAGTTTTTGGCAAATGAATTATACACCTCTCAATTTGCCTTCCATTCTCCCCCCTTACCTTTTCCTCCTTTCCCTTCCTCCCCTCTCCTCTTCATCCTTCCCCTCACAGATTGGTATGGCAGGTCATAGTATGAAAGCTTTCTTCGAGAAGCGCTGGGCACAGCTGACACAAGATCGCTAGTTGGGCACAGCTGACACAAGATTGCTAGGGATGTTTTTGTGTTTTAGTTATTGTATTCATGAACTCATTCTCACTTTCAGTCACTTTGTGCATTTTCACACTTTCTGCTGGCAGCACTTTACTAGTAATGTGTACCTTTGTTTTCCACTCTCTCATCACAAACTATTTATTGTTGCACCGGTTCAAAGTTCAATAGCTACCTTCTGGGTGGATGGATGGAATGAAGGAGAGTGATGATTATAGATGGCCAGTGTGTATATCCCGGACTGTGTAGCAGCTGCAGACAAGGAGTTCTGCCTGCATGTGTGTCGTGCAGAACGCTGGGAATGGTAAATATTGACAATTAACCCAACCCCAGAACCCCACCTCTAGTTCTTTGTAGCATTATATAATCTTTCTACCTCATAGAATTTTATATGCCGCATGTTATCTCTGCGAACCCAGGCTTTCTGTTCTAGATTTAGTCTCACAGAACAAAGAGCCTGGATTTGATACATACTAATCCCCCCCACCCCCCTTCTCTCCCTCCTTAGTGTCTTACAAACACTCCAACACCAACCCTTGGACCACCTGGAGGCCAAGGCCTTGTCCGAGCTGGAAACTTCCGAGGAATTTTAGAACAATTACAAGAAGGCTAGCAACTGATGCATACAGTGAACTACAAAGGGAAACACACTTCAAACATCACCAGTTAAATAGACACTTGTTTGTACCATCAGTCATTGATTATACGGCTACACAATTCATTTAAGAATTTTTATTACATCCTGAAACATAAACTAAAAGACCATCACAACAATATCATAAACAGACCAAGGGAACACTGGACATTGATTAATTTCTGCTCATTCTGCGACACAAGTTTTCACAGTATCTGGTAACATTTCTAATTCTTCCTCGTCACAGCAGACACAGCATAAAGTTTCGGTCGAAAACAGATACATACTCGACATAAAAACAATAACAATGCAGGACATTTCAGTACTCGATACTCTTGCAGTCTGTGTGTGTGGGTGGGGTATTTCATTTTGGAGCGACCATGCCTTCACCCGTTGTGGCTTATGTGCACATGGAAAACCACCTATTAGGACTGAGAATTTAAATGAATCCATCCATCCATCCCTATTTATTAAACCACTGCACCTGCCACTTGTACACTGCACTGTTCCATTAACAACGATGATTGCTGCATAGGCCCTCGCCCAGCTTCCCGTCGCTTGCAGTACGGCTTAAGAGTGACACCAGCCACTAGGGCGCTGTGGAACGCGAATCTTGCGTGGCCACACCCTGTTCCGGAACGGGGTGTGGCCACGCGAGACTATGTGAACGGATGGAAACCTTCGTTTGGAGATGCAGCATTTCTCGTGTTCGAGACAAATTAAAATTTATCAATCTTCCTGTTGGGTAACATGCACTGAAGCAAATGTGAGGTGCTCTGTAGAGCTGCAGAAAGTCAGAAAGAGAGCTTGGAACGAGGATGCACTGTCTGCTCCGCCTGCCGGCGGCCAGTCTGCAGGTGAACATACTTCAATCTGATTGGCTGATTTGAATATAATCTGGTTGGTTAGTTTGGTGCATCGGGCGGGAAACGGGGGGGTAATGGCTGAGCAATATCCTTGTTCTTTCTTTTCTGGTTTCCTGGCGTTGGTGCTTCCTTCATTGAGACTCTGTATTGCGACTTTTCCCCTCGTGGATTACTACTACCCCCTTGTGGACTTGCAGCTTCCTTTCAACTGTTCCTTGAGTTGAGAAATTATGGCAACTCCAAGACGAGTCATGCCCACTCGCGCTTGCCGCCAGCAGAGGCAGCAGCAGCAGCCGCAGCGTCCTTCCTGCGCCGTAAGTTCGTTACACTAGCTTTAATTAACAGTCGCTACTCTAATCTGTGACTATGCCCGCATGACCATACAAATGGGTCGGGTTTACCATAGCTAGCCTCGCGAGGCCGCACCCGGTTGGTTTGAATTTGAATTTCCCGCAGTTTTTGCCAGCCAAGAGTGGGAGGGCTGGGGTGCCTGTTGGAAGAGGGAGGGGGGCATTTTTTCTAGAGATTTTGATGCAATGACCACTTCATATATTTGCTAGTACTACAGGACTGACAAGAAATTTACTTATTAATTGACCTAATCTGCCAGCATATACTCCCATGCTAGACAGTATACCTAATATGCTATATAGCATGATTTGCCAATGCCTATGTGGACATCAGAAGCATCATCACTTACATCAGTACTGTTGGTTTCTCTCTGTAGATGACAATGAAGGATATGAAGCACCATGTGGCAGCCAACGCTGATGACAATGGCAACCTATGGTGCCATCTGGAGGGGTGCAAGGCCACCTACACCCCCTACCGTGTGAATGTGTGGGGGCTGAGGACACCTGCAAAGAACCAGGAGGATGGCCGCCAGATGATAGGCCAGCAGGTGAATAACATCCTCCGTCACCTTGAAAAGGCACATGGAATTCAAAAACACCAAGTGACGGAGGATGTCCTCCCCAAGGGGACTCCCCCATTCCCAGGTAGGGAATACATGTCTTGTTCTGGGCTTGGTATATGTGAGCTCAGGATTGTCCCATGTGAATCTGCTAAAGAAGTATGCCAGGCTTCTTTGTCCATTAGGTTAGAGTTAAACTGGAACTAAAAAGCTACCAGTATACATGTATGGCTTGTTTATGACTTTGGCTCTCACCTTCTTCCACTCTACAGAGATGGAGGAGCTCCTAACCCTCCAACAGAAGGTTGAAAGCCTGAAGGGGAAGCTGGAGTGGGTGGAGAGGCGGGTTATTGCCCTCTATGATGATACCAACAGTAAAAAGCCCTTTGTCCCCCCCGAGCCTGATGAGGACGAGCTTGTGAGTACATGTGTATAAGAGACCCTTTTCTATATTGTTGTTGTGTAGCTGTGTATTTAGAAAAGTCATGGAATTTAACCTACATGTATGTATAGCATCACAAACTTTGTGGGGGTGATCAGAATTGTGGGAAGGGTGTCACTAGTTTGCAGTATTGTTACGACAGTTCCCATATATGGTGTAGATCGAAGCTTTTGGTTATTTCAAGTTAAAGAAATGTGTTTTGTTGGGGGACATTTTACATTGTATACATAGACCCACCAATTCACTAGCTGCCTGTACACACATGCACACACAGCCAGGCATAGCGGACCTGAGGGAGCTCCTCCAGTTGAGGGAGGACTGGGTCCGGGGGCAGGCTCACCAGCAGCCTGCAGAGGAGGTGGAGGAAGAGGGAGAAGAGGAGGAGAAAGTAAGGCTTAGGGCTTGTGTATTTTACCTTAATTTCCAGGCTATTCGCAAGCAAACAGTACGTGTTTGAGGCAGGGGCCGGGAACAATAAGAGGTTTATGTGCCTGAGAGTGAAGTGTGTTGTAGTTTTTTTTTTCTTTCAATATAGCTATCATATCACAGCCTGCAGTTTTCATGCTTGAATGTGTTCAAAGTTGTTATTATTATAGCAGTCTTTAATTGTGTTGCTGCAACTTCTCTCCACTCCCAGGATGATGACTCAGATGTGGATTTGACAGGGGTGGACTACTACTCCCCTCCCCCTGCCTCCCTTGACGAATCTGAAGACGAGGGCTCCACCATCTACCACACTGCCCTCGGGCGGGAGCAGGAGGAGGAGGAAGAGGTAAGAACTTGTGTAGTAAATTTTATTGCTTGAGATGGACATGTAAACATTAGCATCACTTACATAAAATAAAATTCAACAGCTTAGTGTAGGAAGGAACTGAGGACATGGTAACCATCTTGATAGTTTCCACTCTTTTTCCCTCTACAGCAACAACCTCCAGCTCCTAGGTCACCAACTCCTCCTGCCCAGTCACCCTCCAACGTGCAAACTCCTCCTGCCCAGTCACCCTCCAACGTGCAAATTCCTCCTGCCCAGTCACCCTCCAACGTGCAAACTCCTCCTGCCCAGTCACCCTCCAACGTGCAAACTCCTCCTGCCCAGTCACCCTCCAACGTGCAAACTCCTCCTGCCCAGTCACCCTCCAACGTGCAAACTCCTCCTGCCCAGTCACCCTCCAACGTGCAAACTCCTCCTGCCCAGTCACCCTCCAACGTGCAAACTCCTCCTGCCCAGTCACCCTCCAACGTGCAAACTCCTCCTGCCCAGTCACCCTCCAACGTGCAAACTCCTCCTGCCCAGTCACCCTCCAACGTGCAAACTCCTCCTGCCCAGTCACCCTCCAATGTGCAAACTCCTCCTGCCAAGTCACCCTCCAACGTGCAAACTCCTCCTGCCCAGTCACCCTCCAACGTGCAAACTCCTCCTGCCCAGTCTTCAGCTCCACCATCCAAGGCACCTACTCCTGCTTCTCCTCCTGACGCCACCACCTACACCATCCAGTCAATGGAGCTCACATGCCTGCAAGCTGCTCCTACCACCTCGAGCTCCAAATCCTTTCTGGATATAATCTTTCCCACCACCTCCTCCGTGGACATGGAGCTCACTGAGCAACTAAGCTCCTCTATCCATACTAGAAAGAGAGCTCTACAGGCAGAGGAGGAGGAGATGGAGCTCCCAGAGGAGTTCCACCCACAGGCTATCAGCACCCCCAATGTAAGTAGCTACACTGTACCAGATATGTTGGTAGTAGATTGTCCTGTGTGTGTGTGGGATGAGAGGTGGGACATG
Organism: Agelas oroides; assembly: GCA_949130485.1. Classification (NCBI taxonomy): domain Eukaryota; kingdom Metazoa; phylum Porifera; class Demospongiae; order Agelasida; family Agelasidae; genus Agelas; species Agelas oroides. Next base: position 49,297 of record CASBWJ010000003.1, on the reverse strand, counting down.
GGAGGGAGGGGGGGAGGGACCAACAAGAAATGTTGTGTTATATTTTACAAAACATCTTCCTTATCCTCCAGGACCCCACAGAGGAGGGAGTAGTGCCAGTGATGAAGCGCTGCAAGCTTGACTCGCTCAAAAGGCCTGCGTACGAGCCAGCTGGGAGCCAGAATAAAAAGAGGCCTCGTGTTACTCAGGAGGACAACGACATCTCTGTCCTCCTGTCCAGCGAGGAGGTGGAGGAGAACTTGGTAAGTTCACAAACCATGTACCTTTACTCTGCATATACATGTACGTTTGGCCATAACTGTTGTTGTCACATGCAAGGTTCAGCAAGGGTACCATGGTGACCATTAAAGCCTTCATGGTTTCCTAGCTCGGCCTAAACCTGTTGTTGGGAATCAATCTACATGATATTTTGCTATCACTTGACTATACAACGACACACACACACACACACACACACACACACACTTACCAATTAGGCGATGGCTCCTACACCTGAAGCCTCCTTTAAGACCCTCCTATTTACTCCAGGAGCAAGGCTCCCACCACCCAAGTTTGCTAGGTCAAAGGTGGCAAAGGTGGCAAAGGTGGCAAAGGTGGTCCCCTCACCCTCTACTCCACCTCCAGTCCGTGGCCCGGACTATGTAAGTGGTAGCATCATCTCTAGTTTTCTTGTGACCAACTTACTTCACTGCCTGGTTAATTCCATTTGTTGTGTTCACATATATACAACCTTTCAGCAAGCCTTGTTATTAATAACTACATTTTACCTGCACACACACACACACACACACACACACACACACACACACACACACACACACACTTTATGTAGGTATGCCCCTACTTCCAGCCGACTGGAAATACCCCCCCCAGGCTCAGGGCATTGCTAGATGAAATTGTTTGATCAGGTAAGGCTGACTCCCTATACTTTTTGCACTGGTTTGGGGCAGCTAGTGTATAGTACATAGCTGGAGAGGGTGGATACTCGGCCTGGATAAGATTAGTGATGTAACCACAGTGCATTTACCAGTTGTGTGTCCATCTGCATCATTTACAAAGCATTGCTCTTGTTTCTATTCCAGGTGCAGGCCGGGCCAGGCTAGGGGGGATAGCAGGGCTGCCTTAACTCGTCCGAGCCAAATGGCGGAGCCACAGTTTCACAGTAGGTGATCTTCTGGGAGGTGGTAGCTTTGGTCTCCAGTGAGCTGCTTGGTGGGTGGAATCATCGAAGGGGAAGAATTCTGTGAGCGAGCACTTGAAGCTGCCATGTTGTCCGAGCCAATCTGGTGAGCCACAGTTACAACCATAGGTGATCTCCTGGGAGGTGGTAGCTTTGGTCTCTGGTGAGTTACCTTGTGGGTGGGTCCATTGAAGGGGAGGGGATTGTAAGCGAGCACTTGAAGCTGCCATGTCCTTCCTGGCCCAGGGTGATCAACGGTGATGTTGATTGCTCTTTGGCACCTGGTTGACGGTGATGTCAACCAGGTTGGTTGACGGCGACGTCAACCACAGGTGGTTGACGGTGATGTCAACCAGGGCCTTAGGTGGTTGACGGTGATGTCAACCGGGGTCTTAGGTGGTTGACGGTGATGTCAACCGGGGTCTTAGGTGGTTGACGGTGATGTCAACCGGGTCTTATAGGTGGTTGACGGTGATGTCAACCAGGTAGGCTGGGCCAGGGTGTTGTGGGTTGGGAGCATATTTGTGTCTCTGAAGGAAGGGTGGGAGCCTTAGGGAATGTTGTAGGTGGGAGGGAGCCTTCTTGTGTGTATGTACGTGTATATGTGTGTGTGTGTGTAGTATTTGTATGTATGTATGTATGCGTGTATGTATATGTTTATGTATGTATGTGTGGTGTGTGTACATGTGGTACATGCGTGTGTGTGACATTGTGTCAGGTTGTGCATATACATGTGTGTGTGTATATGTGTATGTGTGCCCATGTGTGTGTGTGTATTTGTGTGTGCATGTTTGTGACATTGTGTCAGGCTGTGTGTGTATATGTGTGTGTGTATTTGTGTGTGTATGTGTGTGACATTGTGTCAGGTGTACAGTTTGTGTGTTTGGGTGTACGCTTGTGTATGAGTGCATTGTTTGTGCGTGTGTGTTTGTGTGTGTGCATTGTGTGCGTACATTGTGTGTGTAGATCTGCCTTGACCACTCTTCGTCATAGTTTCGCCTGTCGGGTCATTCTCTAGCAGCCACTGAAACATATCTGTACTCCAAGGTTACCATTCCCATTTTTTGAGCATTTGAAGGTGACTACTCCTCATATGAATGCAAGTGGGTGTTTGCATGTGCATGTATACCAGCCAGCCACACTAAAATATTTAAAAATAAATGTCGGGTACACTAAGTGGTGGTGTCATGGTTGTGTCACATATAGTATCCATGTGAGTCATGGATATTATCCATGTGAGTCGCGTAATGTGCACTAACGTCATGTCACGTGAGTCACGTCACGTACACCAACATCATGTCACGTGAGTCGCGTGTCACGTACACAAACATCATGTCGCGCGAGTCGCGTATTAATCATGTTATGTGCACTTGTCCGGTACATTAAGTTACACTAACCACCACCTAAAACTAAATAACCAACTAAGATAGTAACTGTGGCTGCATGGTTTGGCTGGTTAAAAACTCCCACTTGCATTCCTATGAGTACTTTTGTGACCTTCCATTTTTGAGCCTTACACACAAGGAATAAGTAACTTTGGAGTGTGCATGTGTTTCAGTGGCTGCTTTAGAAATGACCTGACAGGCAAAACTATGTGACGAAGAGTGGTCAAGGCGGATCTACACACACACTGTACACACACAATGCACACACACACACACAATGCACTCATACACAAGCGTCCACCCTAACACACAAACTGTACACCTGACACAATGTCACACACATGCACACACAAATACACACACACACGTACACACACAGCCTGACACAATGTCACAAACATGCACACACAAATACACACACACACAGGGCACACACATACACATGTACACACACATGTATACACACAACCTGACACTATGTCACACACACGCATGCATGTACCACACGTACACACTACACACACTTGTCCAGTACATGTCAGTCCAGTACATGTCAGTCCAGCACCTGTCAGTCCAGTACCTGTCTGTCCAGTATATGTTCTTGTTAGGCTGGTAGTTCTGGGAATGTGTGCATGCCAGTAAGTGAGTAGTGAGTAGGTGCCTGGGCGGGTGGGTGCCTGGGAGGGTGGGTGCCTGGGAGGGTGGGTGCCTGGGTGGGTGCATAAGGGAGTGAGTGAGGGCGTGAGAGAGTGCATGGTTTGGTTTGGAGGTTTGGGTGTGTGTTCTCTTGTAAGTAAGAGGTACATCCATGAGTTTTTCCCCATGCAATTTTTGTCCGTGGGTTTTTCTCCGTGGGTTTAAGGGGTGGCCCAAGGACATGGTAGTGGATAGTGTGAGCTTGCAGGGTTCCTCCCTGGAGATGGGCCTGCCTGCTGGGTCCTTGCTGGGACCTTAGCCATCCACCGAACAGGAGAGATCCTACTCACCAGCTCAAACCTGGTACTGTGGCTCCAAGGTGCGGTGAGGACAATTAATGGTAGTGGAAAGTGCAAGCTTGCAGGGTTCCTCCTTGGAGATGTGCCTGCCTGCTGGGTGCTCGCTGGGACTTTAGCCATCCACTGAACAGGAAAGATCCTACTCGCCAGCTCGAACCTGGTACTGTGGCTCCAAAGTGCGGTGAGGACTTGTGACAGCAGCCTTGAGTTCAGAGAGCTAGCCTGGCCCACAGCACTGGTGCCCTCCTCACCTCCTGGGGGTTGGCACAGAGGAGGCTCCATCCTCCTACGTACTCCCTCGCTTCCAGGGAGTCGTTGATCGATTTTGATATAAAAGACGAAAAGAAAAAAAAAAGAAGTGCTGTGACCTGATTTCCGATATGAGCGCTGTGCCTTGATTCGATCCCGATTTGTTGTCACTTGATTCGATCCCGATGTGCTGTGACTTGATTCCTGATGAACGAAAAGACGAAAAGAAAAAAAAAAAAAAAAAAGAAAAAAAAGAAAAAAAAAAAGATGTGCTGTGACTTGATTCGATCCCCGATTTGTTGTCACTTGATTCGATCCCGATTTGGTGTGACTTGATTCCTGATGAACAAAAAGACGAAAAGAAAAAAAAAAAAAAAAGGAAAAAAAAAAAAAAGATGTGCTGTGACTTGATTTGATCCCGATTATATACGATGAACTTACAAAAGAAGAAAATCGGAATAAAAAGTTGTGGAGAAAGACTTGATTCGATAATGGATGGAACTTTTGTGTCTGTGAGTTTCTTCGTTCAAGCCATTGTACTCCAGTCTGTTATGTGTGTAAGCCACTTTATGTCTCTTTTGTAACCCTTTCTCTCTCTCTCTCTCTCTTTGTATCTCATAATCTCCTTCTCTCTCTTATTTGCTGCCAACCATATATTATGTATTATGCATTTTGTGAAAAAGAGAAAAGATGGGGCAAAAAAAAGAAGAAGCTAACCTTGAGCCATTCCTGGTCCCAACCACTTACTAGCATTTTCATTTTCACTGTAATGCTATTCATAGGACAACCTTTTGAATGTAGGCCATTGTATTTTTTACTCCTCTTTGTAAGCATATTGAAAAATAAATCACCATCATACCTCTCATGTTGCTGTCATGCTGTCTACCTCTGGACGGACATCTCGCAACTGACTCTTCCGATCCGAATGCTGATCCTGTCCTGAACGTTCCAGAGGTACGAAACAGTTGCTGGTCGAATGTTATGGAGACTCTTACCACTTTGTGCTACTGATTGTCGTCCGAGCTGAGTTCTCACTGGGTGCAGTCACATATACTGCCAATCATGTTCGAAATGTTCCAGACGCTTGCCGGTTGTCACTTGCTCAAACATGTTCTGGAGTCTGTTGCTGCCTTTGTGATCTGAAGAACTGAGTTGTGTGCTCACTTACTTCCCAAAGTTGCTGATGTCTCGACATCCCATATCTCTCTCTTTCTCACCACAAGTCTTACCTGTTGAGCACCTGACCAAGTAACCAAAATGCTTTCTAGTTCGCAGCAGCAGAGCAACTGAAAGTTAATGGCGATCGAAACTAAAACGACTCGAGTGAACTCACGCCCATTGACACCAGCTGTGACAGCTTCGTATCGTACTGACAGCATTTCATACAGAAAAATAAATCATCTCATTTCACTATCTCATACTGAAAAAAAAATCACCCCATTCATCTCCCACTATCTCATTCACCATCTCATTCATTCCCTCACCATCACCATTGTTTGCATTGTGGTTGAGTGTTTACCAGGCTCTGGCGATAGGCTCTGGCTAAAAGAATAGAAGAGAAGCCCCCAATATTAAACATTTTGAAAAAAAAAAATCGGTGAACCATTCACGTGAAGCATGCGCACTTCTGCATGAGTTGTGAGACTCAGAGAGAAGGAGCTGCTAAGGAGGAGCGGAATTCTTCTGAGACTAGGTGAGTAGTATTCTACTAGCTATGCAGGGTCAGTTTGCAAATTGTTTATTGCTAGTCTTTTCTCTTCTTCAGGTGTGTTCCAGATCATCAAGCCCCCACCTGTGTTCCATTAGCAAGAGCTACCACGTCATGCCCTGCCTCACCAGTCATCCTACAAGAGCTGCCAGCCCTACTCAACTTCACCGGTCGTCCTGCAAGAGCTGCCAGCCCTACTCAACTTCACCGGTCGTCCTGCAAGAGCTGCCAGCCCTACTCAACTTCATCGGTCGTCCTGCAAGAGCTGCCAGCCCTACTCAACTTCACACCAGTCGTCCTACAAGAGCTGCCAGCCCTACTCAACTTCACACCAGTCGTCCTACAAGAGCTGCCAGCCCTACTCAACTTCACACCAGTCGTCCTACAAGAGCTGCCAGCCCTACTCAACTTCACCGGTCGTCCCACAAGAACTCCCACATCCTACACTACTTCACTGGTTGTCCCACAAGAACTCCCACATCCTACACTACTTCACTGGTCGTCCCACAAGAACTCCCACATCCTACACTACTTCACCAGCTATCCTACAAGAGTTCCCACATCTTACACTACCTCACCAGCTGCCTGCAAGAGCTACCAGGTTGTGATCAGAGGAACTCTGCATCTGTGACGCAAAGAACCACTGTATTTGTGAACTTAAGAACTGCTGTGTCTGTGATCATTTTGAAAAACAATGAATGTTAACTTGGAAGCATGCACACATCTGCATGAGTTGCAAACTTTCCGGACCTGGTGGTAGTACTCTATTCATGTACATGGGCAGTTTGCAGATTGCTTATCTCTAGCCTTTTCTTCTTCAGGTGTTTTCCAGTCATTCTGGAAGAGCTACAGTACAACTGCAGTTGCGGATGACTGCATGCCCAGGAGTACAGGAGAGAGGTGGTTTGCAGGAAGCTTGAGGCTCGTGTCAGATGTTGCACATTGGGAAACTGGACAGATGCTGCACGGATCTACAAATGAAGGAGCACAACAGAGCCCTCATGAATGGTGACCCCTGGATGGCGGCATTACAGAAAGAAGAGGACAAACAGAAGATATCCAAGATATGTGACTGACCGTAGAAACTGCATAATTTAGTAGCTATAGCTTAGAATTGGAGACTCTTATATAGCTTCCTGATTGTGCATGTGGATGTAACATGGGAGGTTGGTGACTGGATGATTGTACATTGGGAGGGTGGTGACTGCATGATTGTTATATAGGAGCATGGGAGGTTGGTGACTGCATGATTGTGCATTGAGAGCATGGGAGGGTGGTAACTGCATGATTGTGCCTTGAAAGCATGGGAGGTTGGTGACAGCATGATTGTACATTGGGAGCATGGAAGGTTGGTGACTGCCTGATTATGCATTGGGAGCATGCATGGGAGGGTGGTGACTGCATGATTGTGCATTGGGAGCATGGGAGGTTGGTGACTGCCTGATTGTGCATTGGGAGCATGTATATGGGAGGTTGGTGACTGCATGATTGTGCATTGGGAGCATGTATATGGGAGGTTGGTGACTGCATGATTGTGCATTGGGAGCATGGGAGGTTGGTGACTGCATGATTGTGCATTGGGAGCATGCATGGGAAGGTGGTAAGTGCCTGATTGTGCATTGAGAGCATGGGAGGGTGGTGACTGCTTGATTGTGCATTGAGAGGATGGTGGCTGCATAATTGTGTATTGGGAGCATGGGAAGTTGGTAACTGCCTGATTGTGCATGTGGAGCATGGGAGGGTGGTGACTGCCTGATTGTGCACTGGGAGCATGTGAGGTAGGTGACAGCATGATTGTGCACTGGGAGCAGGGGAGGTAGGTGACAGCATGATTGTGCACTGGGAGCAGGGGGAGGGTGGTGAGTACCTGATTGTGAATTGTGAGCAGGGGGAGGTAGGTGACTGGTCCCTGCTGTTAACTACGTTTAACTCCGTTAAACTACATTTAACTTTAGGGAATGACTGGGCATGCTGTGGGTGCACCTCAGGAACTTACCAGGTTCCTAACCCTGATTGTGCATTGGGAGCATGTATATGGGAGGTTGGTGACTGCATGATTGTGCATTGGGAGCATGGGAGGTTGGTGACTGCATGATTGTGCATTGGGAGCATGCATGGGAGGGTGGTAAGTGCCTGATTGTGCATTGAGAGCATGGGAGGGTGGTGACTGCTTGATTGTGCATTGAGAGGATGGTGGCTGCATAATTGTGTATTGGGAGCATGGGAGGTTGGTAACTGCCTGATTGTGCATGTGGAGCATGGGAGGGTGGTGACTGCCTGATTGTGCACTGGGAGCATGTGAGGTAGGTGACACCATGATTGTGCACTGGGAGCAGGGGGAGGGTGGTGAGTACCTGATTGTGAATTGTGAGCAGGGGGAGGTAGGTGACTGAATGATTGTGCATTGGGAGCATGTATATGGGAGGTTGGTGACTGCATGATTGTGCATTGAGAGCATAGGAGGGTGGTGACTGCCTGATTGTGCACTGGGAGCATGTGAGGTAGGTGACAGCATGATTGTGCACTGGGAGCAGGGGAGGTAGGTGACTGCATGATTGTGCAATGGGAGCAGGGGAGGTTGGTGAGTGCCTGATTGTGAACTGGGAGCAGGGGGAGGGTGGTGAGTACCTGATTGTGAATTGTGAGCAGGGGGAGGTAGGTGACTGAATGATTGTGCATTGGGAGCATGGGAGGGTGGTGACTGCCTGATTGTGCACTGGGAGCAGGGGAGGTTGGTGAGTGCCTGATTGTGAACTGGGAGCAGGGGGAGGGTGGTGAGTACCTGATTGTGAATTGTGAGCAGGGGGAGGTAGGTGACTGAATGATTGTGCATTGGGAGCATGGGAGGGTGGTGACTGCCTGATTGTGCACTGGGAGCATGTGAGGTAGGTGACAGCATGATTGTGCACTGGGAGCAGGGGGAGGGTGGTGAGTACCTGATTGTGAATTGTGAGCAGGGGGAGGTAGGTGACTGAATGATTGTGCATTGGGAGCATGGGAGGGTGGTGACTGCCTGATTGTGCACTGGGAGCATGTGAGGTAGGTGACAGCATGATTGTGCACTGGGAGCAGGGGGAGGTTGGTGAGTGCCTGATTGTGAACTGGGAGCAGGGGGAGGGTGGTGAGTACCTGATTGTGAATTGTGAGCAGGGGGAGGTAGGTGACTGAATGATTGTGCATTGGGAGCATGTATATGGGAGGTTGGTGACTGCATGATTGTGCATTGAGAGCATAGGAGGGTGGTGACTGCCTGATTGTGCACTGGGAGCATGTGAGGTAGGTGACAGCATGATTGTGCACTGGGAGCAGGGGAGGTAGGTGACTGCATGATTGTGCAATGGGAGCAGGGGAGGTTGGTGAGTGCCTGATTGTGAACTGGGAGCAGGGGGAGGGTGGTGAGTACCTGATTGTGAATTGGGAGCATGGGAGGGTGGTGACTGCCTGATTGTGCACTGGCAGCATGTGAGGTAGGTGACTGAATGATTGTGCATTGGGAGCATGGGAGGGTGGTGACTGCCTGATTGTGCACTGGGAGCATGTGAGGTAGGTGACAGCATGATTGTGCACTGGGAGCAGGGGGAGGGTGGTGAGTACCTGATTGTGAATTGTGAGCAGGGGGAGGTAGGTGACTGAATGATTGTGCATTGGGAGCATGTATATGGGAGGTTGGTGACTGCATGATTGTGCCCATGATTAATTACAATGACATTGTCCTATTGTTCTGTCAATCCTGATGAGTCTACAGTTGGACATATGCACCTCATGTTGCTATGGTGCATTGAGCCCAGAATCTTACTCATGGCATAGCTATGATCCTCATTCTATTAGTGTGTCATTCTTACACAATAATACACAATGATAAAAAGTGCACACATGCACACAAACACACACACCACACTAGATCACGACTGCTAGTCATTGTGGACCATCTTTAGAGGTGATTTAGAGTGTTTGTTTCTCTTGCTCCACAACATGGCTCCGAGCAGGCCGGCTGCCTCCTGCAACAGGGGGCGTGTCACCCGCTGGAGGAGGATGATGACTGTCAGTGCAAAGAAGAGAGAGTTGTAGAGCAGCACGAGCCAGAAACTGCCCAGCCACCGGAAACTGCCAAATCGACCAAGTAGATTAAACTTGGTGATGCCTAGGAAGGAGGTAGCATGTGTGAGTATGTGTGTATAAGGGAGGGAAAGAGGAGGGGGTTAACAGATAATGCTTTAAGAAGGTGTAAGGTTTGGAGAGAGAAAATAAAGTACACAGAAAATCTAGGACACAGGGTTATTGTCACATACTACAGTTATTGGTGGAGGCCCAATCTTGCGTAACTACGGTGAAGAAAACCAGCACATGCATTGCCAGTTGTAAACAAAGCGGGTCCACATCATCCAGCTGAGAATTGTACATGGGACCTTTTGGTCACTATTTAACATTTGCTATGTCCTTTCATCCACACCAGTGAAGAACAGCCCATGGCTAGTTAGTTACTAGTCTTTCATCTGCACCAGTGGCTAGCTAGTCACTACTCTTTCATCCACACCAGTGAAGAACAGCCCATGGCTAGCTAGTCACTAGTCTTTCATCCACACCAGTGAAGAACAGCCCATGGCTAGCTAGTCACTAGTCTTTCATCCACACTACACCGTGTCCCACCCACCGAGGGTCCTGGCCATGAGGGGCAGTGCTGAGCTGAGGATGAGGAGGACAGAACAGTTGATGATGACCTTAGTCATGGGGGTGTCCCGGGGCCGGGGGAGGAGGACACTCAACACTGGAGCACTGTATAGCCCCACCACACTGGCACACATGAGGTAGCTGGATGGTCGTCAAGGCAATGACAAATGGAACGGCAGAGGGCTAGTTTCATGTAATAACCTGTACTAGCCATGTCTGGGAAAGTACCTACTGACTGAACGTTCCTTGTGGACCCTGCATCCTGTGACTGAATAGCTGTCATACCACATGTTTTAGCTGCCATATTTCCTGCATACCCCTGTCTGTAAGGTCACACCATGCTTAGGTCACTGCATTGGTCTTCATTTTGGTGATTGTATAATCATGGTTTAGGGCTAGAGGGATGAGACCCAGAGACAGGGGGGTAGAGGGATGAGACCCAGAGACAGGGGGCTAGAGGGATGAGACCCAGAGACAGAGGGGTAGAGGATGAGACTAGAAACCACCTCATCATGTTGGGGGTCGTTAGAAACCACCTCATCAAGTTGGGGGTCGCTAGAAACCGCCTCATCATGTTGGAGGTCGCTAGAAACCGCCTCATCATGTTGGAGGTCACTAGAAACCACTTAGGAGTCCTAAGGAGTCACCTTGTGTATAGCATCTAGATTTCTAAGCTTTCCTTGGAGGCATGCAGTTTTCAGAGCAAGAAAATAACTATCGTGTGTGTCAAATATGTCCCTCTAATTACTGTATCGAACTCTGTGCTGCACATGTGAGTGTGGAAGATACAAGATGACGGAGACTTCCAGGATGGCTCCCAGCACCCCAAGACGAGATGTACTCTCACTGCCTAGCATCTGGTGGTGTAGCGTGGAGAGTGAAGAGGTGGAGGGGAGTGAGGGGAGGGAGGAGGGGCTGAGGAGGAGGGAGAGTGTGTTGGTGGCAACCAGTAGCAGGGAGAAGAGTGTCATGGTGAGGAGGACGAGGAAGCTGAGGGGATAGAACACATGACGCTCCCAGGGAGAGGAGAGGAGGTGACGCTCTGTGTGTGTGTGTGTGTGTGAGGGGAATGATGTGTGTGAGATGTGAGGGTAGGAGGGATGATGTGTGAGATGTGAGGGTAGGAGGAATGATCCGTGAGAGATGTGAGGGTAGGAGGGATGATGTGTGAGATGTGAGGGTAGGAGGGATGATGTGTGTGTGAGATGACCTGACACACCCAATTCCCTCCTCTGATGCTGAATGTCCTCCAGAGGGCATGTCTCCTCCTCCTGTCCTAACCTCTGTCCCCCTCCCCCTCTCCTCAGCCGTAGCATTCGCTGTACAGCAGCTTCTTCAAGTTTTAGTCTTTCCAGGTCTTCAGCACCACCAATGTGGAGCTAGGTGTGGGGTGTGTGGGATGTATGGGGTGTGTGGGATGTGTGGAGTATATGTGGGGTGTGTGTGGGGGGATCATAGTGGTAAATTGGTAATGTCCATGGCAGATTGTAGGGTACAAGATTCATACCATCAATCACCACATCATTGTATATCCCAATCGTAGTAATTATCAGTAATTAGAAAGTAATACAGAAAGTATTATTATGAATCTCACTAGCACCCCATCCCCCCTCCCATCCCACCTCCTCCTCCCACCCCATCCCACCTCCTCCTCCCACCTTGGGTCTAGTGATAAGTCTTCCAAGGACGGTGAAGAGGCATGAGAGGCCAAGAGGTGTGCACAGTGCCATCAATAAGACTCCAAGGAGTGAGGCAAGGGAGTAGAGGAGAGGGAGGTAGGAGAGCCAGTAGTGGGGGGGCTGTGGAGAGGAGGAGGAGGGAGAGAGGAGGAGGAGGGGGAAGGAGGAGGGGGAGGGAGGAGGAGGAGGAGGGAGGAGGAGGGAGGAGGAGGGAGGAGGAGGAGGGAGGAGGAGAAAGGAGGAGGAGGGAGGAGAGAGGAGGGAGGAGGAGGAAGGAGGAGGAGGGAGGAAAGAGGAGGAGGAGAGAGGAGGAGGAGGAGGGAGGAGAGAGGAGGGAGGAGAGAGGAGGGAGGAGAGAGGAGGAGGAGCAGGATGAGGAGGAGAGTCGGTAATGATGGGGTAATAAAAGTACCTGTTCCTTGCTGGAGAGGAAGGAGGAGAAGAGACCAGCGAGACCAGCTGCTATGGCTGCCAGCAGTGCCAGGAGCAATATGGTCTCATAGACCCGGGACATGATACCCTGCGGGTAAAGAGGGTGGGAAGGGGGAGGGGAAGTGTCCTCTAGCATCACTTGTTCAAGAACGAAAGTTCAGGTGTAATAATTGGGGTTTGATGAGTTTGATCCCAACCACACAATTTCAGATGTTGAGTTCAGTGGTTGCAATGGTTACCTTTGTGGAGCCGGCCAGTCCCTCTGACTCCGTGAAAAAGTAGGCAAACGGGAGGAGGAGGAAGAGACAGAGATTAGACCCTAGGAACACTTGATTCCATAAACCTGTGTAGCGTGGGATGTGAGTGTGGGGAGGGTGGAAGGTTGTGAGTGTGGGAAGGGTGGAAGGTTGTGAGTGTGGGAAGGGTGGAGGGTGGAGGGATGTGAGTGTGGAGAGGGTGGAGAGTTGAGGATGTGGGAAGGGTGTATGGGGATTGGGGAAGGGGTGAGGTACACATGTATACTGTGGATGTACGCGTGTAATCACTACCATCAACACATGCACTGTGGGTGGGAGAGTGAAAGATCATCTGGATGAACGGTTCTTAGTTAGCAACAGTAGCCAGTATGACTAAATACTCTCCATCCAGCACCACACACACACACACCGGTAATGAGTGATGTGTTGTGTTCTTAGTTAGCAACAGTAGCCAGTATGACTAAATACTCTCCATCCAGCACCACACACACACACACCGGTAATGAGTGATGTGTTGAGCCATTTGACGTAGTAGCTGTCAGGGTAGTGGACGAGTACCTCGTTACTAATGACTGAGGCAGGGAGGAGTAAGACTGACCCGAGACTGACACTCAGAGCAAAAGAACACAACCATGTACTGTGGAGGGAGGGAGAAGATAGAGGGAGGGATGGACGGGTGGAGGAGGGGGAAGGAGGATAGAGGGAAGGGAAAAGAGGGGGTAGGAAAGGAGGAGGAGCATGGAGTGCAACTATATTGTACAGTAGCATCTGTAATGAACTTACGTTATTCTGTACACTGTAGCATCCTCATCGCCTGTACATGGTGTGTGTGTGGTGTGTGTGTGTGGTGTGTGTGGTGTGGGTGTGGTGTGTGTGTATGTGTTTGTGTGGGTTGAATGAGTGTATAAGGTGTGTGTGTGTGTGTGGAATGTACGTGCTAGTAATGCACAGAGGAAGTATTTACCAGCGTAGGTCTCCTCTCGTGTTCGCTTGAAACGTGCCACAACAGAGTATGAAATGAGATATAAGCACAGCACTACCAGAAGAGAGATCTGTGTGTGTGTAGTGGGAGGGGAGGAGGAGGGGAGGAGGAGAGAGAGGAGAGGGAGGGGGAAGGAGGAGGGACAGGAGGAGGGGCAGGAGGAGGGTGGGGGGGCAGAGAGCTCAGTGAAAGTAAAGCAGGGGGCCTCTAGCTAATTGCAAACACACTGAAATGGCTCAGTGGTTCAGGAAAGAGGCATCTACCATGACACGATTCTAGTCTCGCAAGCCAGATCCATTGCGGAAGTGGGTCTGGCTGCGAGCGCCTGGTGCTCACAATGGTCTCTCTGACGTGGCCGTAGAACACCCGCTGTCTCTCCTCGTCGTCTGCTACGTCCATTTTCCGGTTATCTCGCCGTCAATAGACTGTCTCTCGCCCACCGCACCGTAGCCATACTGTCGTGGACCGCCGCCCATCCATTCAGGATTTTGAGTTCAATATTTTGTTGTTATTTCGGATATTTAGATTCGTAGGCGCTGCATGCAGCAGGCCCCGCCCAGCTTATCAATTCACAGCACTGTGCACATTTGTGTGTAGTTGAAGACCGTCTGACCATACGGTTACCTTGCATGTTCCCAGACTCTCGTGCATGAGTAGTGAAAATGAAGCGTGTAATCAGTGGTTTAGCCTTGTCTCAGTGGGCAGGAACTACCAAGGCTGGGGGACAAGGCTGCACAAACACACAAGAGCCTGGGAACCACTGAAATTACAGTACTCAAGAAAACCAATATTCACAACTTCAGTGTTACAATGTGTCAGAACTAGTGCTCAGAAAGGAGCTACAAAATTACGAAACACTTGGTACTACAGTCCACAAGTGCACAATGTATGTTGCAATACAAACTGTAGTGGGTGGGTACCAATTGGGGTACACTAAATGATTACTGCTATGTGTTCACAAATTCAAGTGGACTCAGCACATGATTACATTTTCTCCACATAGTTGGAGGGTAGCATGCCATATTGGCCCGTGCGCTGCACACGCCCTTCCATCCAGCCATCATCGATTACTGTTGCATCCACAATCACATCACCTGCAAGGAGAGAGAGTAAGGAGAGAGAGTGAAGGTACGGGGGAAGACCCTGGCCAGGCACTTGTCTACTCCCCGCTACAAGGAGGAAGGTTGGAGTTTAATAGCGTGGCTAAGTCAGCACACAGTCAGCCTCACGTCAAACGACGCACTGTTTATGTCTTGCTCCATCAATTGCTCTTCTGAGATGTACGGTCAACAAAATGCATGTGTCAATGTACTGACCACACCCATACATGTATATCAAGAGCGCATGATGACGTCATTTTTTATTTGGGAGGGAGGAGGAAGAGCGTGTAACTTCCTATTCTGGCCGTGGTGAAAGCAGAATCTTTCGAGTGTACTATTAATAGCACATCCGGTCGAGTTGTAGCTAGTGTGCGGGTGAAACGTGAGTAAAAGTAGCTGGAAAACAATCGAGTTAGAGGCTTATCGGTTAGATAAGGACCGCACGTTAGCCAAGGAGAAGCTCAAGAGTTTGACTGAAAGGTTACGCGGCCCTCTTCGACTCTCAGGCATGGATAGCATCGTAACACCAAGTTCCTCGTGTCAGGAAGGGCTGACAGCCATTCCTGTGTAGCTAGAACTTGCCATGTAAGCTTGGCGTGTTCACATCTTGTTGACTATGAGGGTAACACTGCGTTGTGAGGTCGTAGATCGTGAAACTGCAAACTTGCGCGAACGTGTGTTCTATTTTTAGTACACGTGGGAGATTCTGCCTGTTTCGAATTTTTGGCAGTTACACGCTCTTCCTCCTCCCTCCGCAATAAAACATGACATCATGCGCTCTTGATGTATATTGACCACACCCACTATTGTCAATATACCGACCAATCTCGACTATTTCAACCACGCTATTGTCTTACCCTCCATGAAGGACACTTCATCATCATCAGCGGCAGAGTAGTCGTAGATGGCGGTATAGCGTGGAGACTTGGAAACAGCTGGAGGAGGCGGCTGGTGTCGAGGTGGCTGGTGTTGAGCCGGCTGGGGCTGGTACTGCACCTGTGGAGGTGGCATCATCTGCGGTGGGGGAGCTATGGAGAGGGGGTGAGAGAGAGAGAGAAGGGAGGGAGGGAGGGGAGGAGGGAAGGAGAGAGGGGGGGGGGGAGGAGAGAGGGGGGAGGAGAGAGGGGGGAGGAGAAAGGGGGGAGGGAAGACAGAAGAGGGAGGGAGGGAGAGAGAGGGAGTGAGGAAAGAGGGAGGAAGGACACTGTTACATTGTGTAGTTTAACTGTGAAACGTGTCTCTCCCCACCTACTAAAAGTCACCATCCATATTGCATGATAATATCTGTGAATTAAGAATTACTTCAGAAACACAGAAACATTGTGTGTTAAACATTGTTCATATCATACGGTGACTCCACCCCACACAGACATCATACGGTGACTCCACCCCACACAGACATCATACGGTGACTCCACCCCACACAGACATCATACGGTAACTCCACCCCACACAGACATCATACGGTGACTCCACCCCACACATATCATACGGTGACTCCTCCCCCACACATATCATACGGTGACTCCACCCCACACAGACATCATACGGTGACTCCACCCCACACAGACATCAACTCACGGTTGTATGCTTGTGGTGGTTGTGGCGCTCTCTCTTGGTCGTGAGGAGCCATAGAATACCCGATGTTGCTAGCCAGCCGGCTTGCCTGCGAGGCCTGTCGTGAGGACACAGTCTCAGCGACTGGGGTGAACCCCTTCAATGCTTCCTCGCGATCTTTGCGGTAGACAAGCTGCAGATGAGAGTCAGAGGTGCTATGGCTACTGAAGTATTCTCTTCTAGTGAGGGAAGGCATACCACCTTCTCTCACAATGAACAGATTGTAATAACGAAAACAGCGACAGCCCATCCAATCCCAATATCTGCTATAGGCTTAGTATTTTTTGTATAAGTTTATTCTATGCTTAATATAGGCTTAACAATATGCTTGAACGGTTTGATGTAGGGCTTAGCCTATGCATAGTATTGGCTTATATATGCTTAATATAAGCCTAGTACATATGCCTTCAATATGCAGTGGCCTAGTAAAGTTTCTTCTAGTGAGTATAGTATAATCTAACACTGAACAGGAACAAATACAATCTCTATAATGTAAGAAAAACAGCGATAGCCCAACATCAGTACCCCACAATGTATGAGGACATAAATTATGTACCCACCCACACATACATACATATATACCAGCATTACAGTCCACCCTCACACACTACACATATTACACTCACATGACCCTCACACCCTCACACACTCACATCCGACTGGTTTTTTGTCTGCTGTGCTAGCCTCCTGTTTTCGGGCGTGTCAGCAACCGCAGTGAACCGTGTGGTGGGGTAGTGCCTGGAGGGGGGGGAGGGGAAGGCGCAGGGAGAGCGGAGAGGGAAGAAGAGAGGGAGGAAGAGAGGAGGGAGGAGTGAGGAGGAAAGAGAGGGAGGGAGGAAGGAGAGCACAGAAGGAGATGCAAGAGACCATTAACAGCTCCAAGGTGTTTATCAGAGATGAAGCATCTAAAGTACAATATTTGCAGTATTGCATGCAAAGAACATGGTGGTAACCTGTGAAATGTCATTAGCTCTTTAGCAGCTGAAAGGAATCATGTTATATCAGCATGCAGGAAAGTGCCATGTTTGTTTGTGTACACTCTACATACTTGGCAGGCTGTCCATTCCCTCCTGTAACACCACAGGTATGTACACAACCTACTTGTGTGACCATATAAGGTCAAACTGAGAGTGATCAACTGCAGTTTGAATGGAGGCTCGTGCCAGATCCTTCTATGGCCTGTTAGGTACAGCGATTGAGCTGTCATAAATATCTCAGGCAGTTGATCACTGAAAGATAGTCTTTGGTAGGAAAAGCTGTTGTAACTGGCAGACTTACGTGTTGCAGTATGGCAGTTTGTTGTAACTGGCAGACTTACGTGTTGCAGTACGGCAGTTTGTTGTAACTGGCAGACTTACGTGTTGCAGTACGGCAGTTTGTTGTACCCCTTGTATGTCTTCATGGTCAGCTTTAGACCACAAGTCTCACAGGAGAAGCATGCCTTGTGCCATTGCTGGGAGGGAGGGGAGGGAGGGGAGGGAGGGGGAGGGAGGGGAGGGAGGGGGAGGGAGGGGGAGGGAGGGGAGGGAGGGGGAGGGAGGGGAGGGAGGGGGAGGGAGGGGGAGGGAGGGGAGGGAGGGGAGGGAGGGGAGGGAGGGGAGGGAGGGGAGGGAGGGGAGGGAGGGGAGGGAGGGGAGGGAGGGGAGGGAGGGGGAGGGGAGGGGGAGGGGGGAGGGGGGAGGGGAGAGGGGAGAGGGGGAGGCAGGAGGGGAAAGGATATGCGGTAGTGTGAGGTAATCCAGTCGATCAGGGGTCTATCAGACTGGGCAAAGTGTCTGGAGTCTAGACTAGTCAAGGCAGGCTCAACACGCAGCTTGCAACTTTTGCAACTTGGCAGCTCTAAAGCCAGTGACAGCTCAAGGCAAGATCTTCGTCTTTGTAGAGTGCAACTACTTATCTTTCAACCACTCACATGCACTAAGCCCATGCAGTCGGGAGGCAGAGCACTTAGCAGGCTACTGTACATTCTTCTATGCTAGTAGCAAGCGACTCCAAATATATTCCAGGCACTCAAGGGTCAGTTTGAACCCTCCCCAGCACACACATCACACAGCTTCCCATACTCCGCATAGCTATAATTTAGCTAGCTACAAATCCGTTCACAGACGCCGATTGTCCTGCTCGTGCGCGCCTCACTGACCTTGTCAAGGCAGCTCAGTTTCTCCATCGGGTAGACCGTCTTCTTGCAACGCGCGCATGACGGATTCATGGTGGCACAGGAGACAATCTGGCGAGAGAGACAGACACTGAAAATGGCTCACAGCAACTTCCTCCGCACGCCTGAGGTCAAAAGCAATTAAGCGCAGATTAACTGATTAGCAGGCCGGATTGAGGCGGAGTGACCCCGCCCCTGTAATACTTTTTAGTGGGGTGTGGTCAGGGCTAGGGAGAGAGATGGATCGCAAGGCCAGTGCCAGTGGAGACCAGGGTAGACCGGTGTCGGTCCCGCGTAACTCGAGCGCTAGCTCGTGGACTGGATCCGAGGTGAGTGCACCGTGTGGTGGACGTGTAGTGTAGGGATAGTGTAGCGAAAGACTTGCAGTACGCAGGTCAGTCGACGCACATAGATTGTAAGGACTTCATGATACCTTGTGGTAGGGGAGGTTGAGCGTGCGCATATGCAAGACTCATTCTCCACCCCCCTCCCTGCACACGCAGCCTTCCCCAGTGCAGTCTCCAACACATCCTGTGCCTCACAAAGTGGAGTTTATCAAGGTATGACCCAAGACCTGCATCCTGACCCAGGCAGGAGAAGCAAGAGACAGTCACTTATAAGTCACATGGTGAAGCATTTGCGACCAGGGTCGAGATCCCTTATCGGCAGAAATTGCACTTGATCATCCCCTTCCAAAGCAGGGGGGTAGGACAAGCTCACTAACCCCCCCCCCCCCCCCCCCCCCCCGCTTCCAAAGTGATTGGTCGCAAATGCTTCCACCAGAGACACGAGTGGCTACCCCATGAGAAGGAGGAGGAGGGGAGCTTCTGCCTCCGCATAACCCCTTCACTTCTCGTTACCAGTGCACATGTCTCATGTCTCCGTGCAGTCTCCTGTGTTGAACCCCACTGACTCGGCAGAAGACAGTATGATCTACTTCACCGTGGGAGCTGGTAAGACATGGTTCTTAGTTCATTAGAGGCTACATTGTGTAAACTGGTGTCTTCTCATGTGTGTCTGTGTGCAGGAGACGAAGATCTTGAGCTGGGTGGGGAGGAGGCACTGGACTCACAGAACCTTAGCAAAAGAGACATCCACACACTCAATGAGCAGAGGAGAAGAGACCTCATTAAGGTACATGCTGTAGCAGGGGATCCCTCACACTAGCCATGTAGCAGAGGCCTCATGCTGGCCATGTAGCAGGGGATCCCTCACACTAGCCATGTAGCAGGGGATCCCTCACACTAGCCTTGTAGCAGGAGATCCCTCACACTAGCCATGTAGCAGAGGATCCCTCACACTAGCCATGTAGCAGAGGCCTCATGCTGGCCATGTAGTAGGGGATCCCTCACACTGGCCATGTAGCAGGGGATCCCTCACACTAGCCATGTAGCAGAGGATCCCTCACACTAGCCATGTAGCAGAGGCCTCATGCTGGCCATGTAGTAGGGGATCCCTCACACTGGCCATGTAGCAGGGGATCCCTCACACTAGCCATGTAGCAGGGGATCCCTCACACTAGCCATGTAGCAGAGGCCTCATGCTGGCCATGTAGCAGGGGATCCCTCACACTAGCCATGTAGCAGGGGATCCCTCACACTAGCCATGTAGCAGAGGCCTCATGCTGGCCATGTAGCAGGGGATCCCTCACGCTAGCCATGTAGCAGGAGATCCCTCACATTAGCCATGTAGCAGGGGATCCCCGCCTTGTAGAGCCAGATGTTTGCTGGGCCCATAGAAGGGAATCCTCACCTTACAAGACATCTGCAGGGCTTGTAACCAGGGATCCTGACCTTGTAGAGCAATCCATCAAATTAATTGGATTTCTCCTTGTCCTCTTCTACCCCCTCCCCCCCGGCCCTCTGTGTAGCACGGCTATGCCCAGCTGTGTGATATAGTCCCCACCTGTCATCCCTCTCCTACTGGAGCCAAGCTGAGCAGAGCAGCCATGCTACAGAAGAGTGAGCACTTATTAGAATATATTGACTAGTTCCAGCGGGTTGTAAATAGCACTGTGTTGGTGACCTATCAATTTCCGTTGTGGTGATTGATTGCACTTTTGTTCTCAATCATGATCGTTTAAAGCAGTAGATCCGGCCTCCCTTCCCCCTCTCCCCTCCATCCCAAAACACAAAGGCTCAATGTAGAGACGATCCTCCTGTCTTCGTCCTCTCCTGCAGCAATTGACTACATTGTGTTCCTGCAGTCACAAGCTGTGAGGCAACACCAACAGTTGGAGGCACTGCAGAGAGAAGTGAAGGCTCTCAGGATTATGAAGGAGTGAGGGAGGGAAGGGGGAGGGAGGGAGGGAAGGAGGGAGGGAGGGCGGGAGGGAGGGAGAGGGTTAGGTGCTGAAGAAGGGGATATAGGATGTACAGCTTTCCTCCCATGGGTGAGGGGCCATGAACAAGGGTTGGGCGTGTGTTGTCTTGCTGTCCATTGTTTGTGTGTTGTGCAGGAACTATGAGCAAATTGCCAGAGTCCATCAGTCAGCGGTAGGTGGCCCTCTCACTATATAGTTAGTAAGATACCCTAATTCACCTTCTCTCCCTCCCCAACCCTCTTACTCTCCAGCCAACTCCTGATGCTCCACATGTGCCAGACCATGTCAAGTTTCTAGTGGTAAGTCTTGCAGAATGATGTGAAATATTCACTAGAATAGCTATAATGCATTTCGTGGTGTGTATCATAAATACAGTGTCACCACAACAGTTGATGTGACATGTCCTCCTCCTCCTCCCTCCCCCTTTCCTCCTTCTCCTCCTTTCCTCCTTCCCTCCTTCTCCTCCTCCTTCCCTCCTTTCCCTCTCGTAGTTCCAGGGCATAGCCGACCAATTGTTCCAGTCTTTTAACTCAAGTATTTCAGTCACCAGTTTTGAAACCCTCTCCTCCTGTATCATCTCCTGGCTCGAGGAATACTGCAAGCCACAGGTACATTGCCTTATATGGAAGTTTGTCGCTTGACTCAAGGATATAACAGTTGCCTTATATGGCAGTAACACAACAGGTAGATATCAGTTACCCATGGAAGCTAATCTCTCATTGATCGCTGGAGGAACTGTAATATTAAGCGTGTAATTATATAGCAGTAACTGTTGATCTTAGCCCACATACACAGAGCCAGGGAATGACCAGTCCATATATGGTAATGATCAATGTTCCTTAGTGTACCACTGATATCTATACATCCAGTCCCCAGGGACCTTCCTCAGGCCAATCACCTTCTTGAGCTCATAACACTTGCTAGTTACTAATCTATTCTCTCCATTTCACAGACGCTGCGGGAAGTAGTCATAGGGAACTTGGAGCGGGTGAATGCCCTGAATGTCTCTGTTGTCCCTCCCCCTTCACTGCAGCAGAGCAAAGACGTTCAGCAGTAGACATGTACACAATTACATTTTATTGTTACAATAATCACTTATGGTGTATTTCTGTAAAAATAATAAATAGTGCAATAGTTAGTTTAACTCTTGTCATTCTGATACAATCTGTGCACACAGACATACAGAGAGTGGAATATAGGTGGAGTCAGTTCATAATATGACACACCCACTTTCGTCTTGCGTCCCAATTTCAATCTCTTGCAGGATTCTCTGAAATATCACATCCACCTCCTTAATGTGTGCATGAGGTAGACTGGCAGTATATTCTAGAGAGTGTAGCTATAAGCTCAAACACCAGTGCAAGTGCATAGTTTTGATGAGTGTGTGTGAGCAGGGTTTATCAAACTAAACAGACATCACCTGGAGAGAGGGCTACATAACGCATCCAGGATGTACCTCGTTCTGTTTAGCGGAGGACTCCACAAAGGAGGCGTTCCACTCGGCAGCTAGCTTCTTCCCCATCTCATAGGTCACCACTCTGCACACAGGAAGGAGGGAGGATGGGGGGGTTGGATTGATACAATTGTGTAGAGTCAACAGTACCTCTGCATGTGAAGGTCCTTCTTGTTGCCCACGAGCACCAGTGGTGTCCTGCATAAACATAAGGACAGCGTGAGGAGGAGGGAGGGAGGGAGGGAGGAAGGGAGGGTGGGTGGGAGGAGGGAGGGAGGGAGGGAGGAGGGAGGAGGGAGGGAGGGAGGGAGGAAGAGGGAGGAAGGGAGGGCGGGCTCACTTGTTTGATCCAATCTGGTCTAGTAGTTTGTCGTGGATCACCTTCACCACATCAAAACTGTAGAACATGAAACAAAAACTGCATGTGATGAATTGCACACTACACCCTTGCTACACTGAAGTATTTAACATGCCCTCGTGCACATCCCCCCTCCCCCCCCATACACACCTTTTCATGGAAGTGACGGAGTAGACCAGTATATAACCATGGATCCCTAGAGTGTAGCTTTGTGGGAGAATAAAGTATTCATCCTGGGAGGGGGAGGAGGGAGGGGGAGGGAGAGGAGGGAGGGGGAGGGAAGGGGAGGGAGGGGGAGGAGGGAGAGAGAGGGAAGGGGAGGGAAGAGGGAAGGGGAAGGGAAGAGGGAGGGAGTGAAGGGAAGAGGGAGAGGAGAGGGAAGGGAAGAGGGAGAGGAGAGGGGTGGGAGGTGAAGAGCATTCACAACATGCAACTTCATACAACCACGAAACCAGCACACCTGTCCAGCTGTGTCCACCAGCTGGGTATGATACTCTTGCCCACGGTAGTGCACCACCTTCTCAAATGCTGTATGTGTGTGTGAGGTGGGAAGGGGAGAAGGAGGGGGGGAGGAGGGAGGAGGGAAACCCCATACAACAAACAACCCTTTCCATGTGGTACAAAGTCACTGAGTGTGCCACTTACTGTTCTCGATGGTGGGTCATACGAGTCCACAAACTGATTCTCGACAAACTGGATTGTCATTGCCTACAAGTGTTAAATATTGTGCATAAATATACTATTAGATATATCATGGCCAGACACTCATCCAGACATTTCGTCTCTTGCAGAAAATCACCACTTGCCCACTTCAGCAAGCAACAAAAGCTTGGTGGGAGGCCTGGGAACAAGGACTGTTGTGGGCACTTCATGTGGAAGCCTTTCTCCAGCCAAGCATATCAGCTTTTCACATCATGTTTCTGCCCCTACCTTGGATACAGCCTCAATCCTAGGTGTCCCAACGTGGGGCAGTCTGACCCAGTCAGACTCTTGCTGGAAATGGCTAACTTTGGTGAGAGCCTGGCTACACGACACTAAATGGCAAGAGCTCAGGAGTATGCCAATTCCTAGTATCTAGTCTGGGCCCCAGACCTTTCTCAACAGGGGGGAAATGGGCCAGACTCTACTGGCATGCTTCATAATTTAACAGCAGACAATGTGCTGCCTGCTGGGACATTCATAGGACGTGTTTGAGGCATTGTGCATGTCTTACACGAGTGGAGCAGAAGCGACTGACGCCTTCACTCACCCACGGCTCTGAAGCCCATGATGGCAATCTTTCTGGACTTGGCAGGCGGCATCGCCAATGAAGTCTGCTAGAAACCTGTGGTCTGACTCAGTCGCGCGCACCGAGCTCTAATTGGAGCTTCAAAGTTCAAAGTTCATTTCACCACCCACCAAACGTGCAACCAGTTCAAGATGCAGAGATGGTGCAGTGTGGTGCTGGCGCTAGTGTTGTGTGCGGGACTGCCGCTCGGAGAGGCTGGGGGAGGACCGAAGCGTGACATGACGGCTTACTGTGGCGGTAAAAGCATGACCTGCTAGCTACACCACAACCCCATTCATAGTGGAGTAGTTGGCTGTGCTACAGTACTGTGAATATGTGTTGATTTCTCCTGCAGCTTGTAAGGCAGTGATTGATGAGCTCAAGTATTCTGTCAGCAAAGAAGACCCCAAGAAAACAATTGAGGTTAGCCTGCCGATTTCCTTCTCTCCCCCTCTCTTCTCTTTCCCCTCCCTCCCTCCCTCCCTCCCTCCCTCCCTCCCTCCCTCCCTCCCTCCCTCCCTCCCTCCCTCCCTCCCTCCCTCCCTCCCTCCCTCCCTCCCTCCCTCCCTCCCTCCGTGTAGCATTTGGCAGAGTGTTAGCTGGGGAACAGGGGGGGGTGGGGGGGGGGGATTAGACCATGCATGGAAGCCAACCCGCCGAATTCCTGTTTCTATGCCTTGAGCACCTCCACTGTAAGGCTGACGTTATGTGGAAATTTTCATATGACAAAGAATGCAAGGTCATACATTTGTCTAAGTAGCATGGACTACTGTTGGAGGTCAATGGCAGGTCAAATGAAGTGTTCAAGCAGCAGCAATAGCTGTTGATGAGGTAAAAGCAATACTTTGTGTGAACTGTACCCAGGAAATAGTGACTTGTGTCTTCCTTCCACTTCAGCAGTATGTGTTCTGAAATACCCCCAGGTATTCTGAATTACCCGAAATAGGATTGTGTAAAATTACATATCCCTTATGCATGCAACTGAGCAAGGACTGTACTCTCCCCCTCCTTTCCCCTTTCCCTCCCTAGACGGGCAGTTTTCGTGTGGACTCAACTGGCAAGCAGCGAGGAGTGAAGAAGACACGCTATGCAGGTAGCGAAGTCCACCTCACAGAGTTACTGGAGGGTGTGTGCGGCCTCATGCAGAACTACGGTGAGAGCACTGACCCTAAGACGGGGGAGAAGGGGTACTTGAGGATTAACTCACGACCTGGCGAGACTATCACCATCAGCAACGTCAACTTCAGCTCAGGAGGCGGCAAAGAGCTGTCAGATGCCGTGAGTTGTGTCATAAGGTTCCCTACCTCTGAACTCCTGTAACATTAATAGTATTTTAAGAACGCCTGTTCTAATTTGAATACCTCAGCACAATTCATTCAACATCATAAAATGATGACTGTTTCAAAGGACCTTCTAGCTGTGTTTTTCCCAGTGTTGTCAAAGGCCCTTCTAGCGATGTTTTTCCCAGTGTTGTCAAAGGACCTTCTAGCGATGTTTTTCCCAGTGTTGTCAAAGTGAAACACAACAAAGCATTGAGGGCCTTCCCCTTGGGGATTGATGGTTGACCAAGGGAAAAACAAAGTATTGTTTCAGAATTCTCCCCACTGGAAGATCTGTGTTTGAGATAACCTGATTGGTTGAAGTTTGCTTTGTGTTGCACCCATTCACACACACACACACACACACACACACACACACACACACACACACACACACACACACACACACACACACACACACACACACACACACACACACACAGTGTAGCTACTTTATTTCTGAGTACGAGGATGACCTGGTAGACATGTTCCAAGATGAGATACCTCAACAAGAGATGGTGCAGGAACTCTGCTACGAGATCACAGGTCTGTCTGTAGCATGTACCACCCAATGGAAATGGAAAATGCTCATGAAGCCCTTGCCATGTTGAAGCAGAAACAGCTTCCTAGATCTACAAATTCTGTGAAGGGATACTTTCCTATCGTTCCCCCCTCCCTCCTCCTACACCTCCCTCACCCTCCCCTTCTCCTCCTTATCCCTCCCTCTTCCTCCCCCTCCTCCCCCTTGTCCTCCTTCACCTCCCTCACCCTCCCCTTCTCCTCCTTATCCCTCCCTCTTCCTCCCCCTCCTAACCCTAACCCTTGTCCTCCCTCTTCCCCCCCTCCTCCCCCTCCCCCTTGTCCTCCCTCACCCTCCCCTTCTCCTCCCTCACCCTCCCCTTCTCCTCCTTATCCCTCCCTCTTCCTCCCCCTCCTCCCCCTCCTCCCCCTCCCCCTTGTCCTCCACTTCCCCCATCTCCCTCAGGATACTGCGCTGAGAGTGTTGCTAGTCACACTGAACTATGAGGCAACACAGAAACTGCAGCAGAACTAGGAGAGATCTTTTTACCTCTGGTTTATACTGTGCTACAAAAATATGCATTTTAGGCATGTAGGGTTTGCTGAGCTATTTATAAACTGTAACTATTTGGGGAAAGTCCCTTGCTTAATATAGAGGTGGCGGTGCAAACCCGGTGGTTGTGAAGGGAAATGCTTCGGCCATAACATCATTAGCTATCTCTGTCGACAACAACAAGATGGCAGACTCCAGCGGAGGAGAGACGGTGTGTCGCTCAGTGCAGTTTAGAGGACTCAGTACCTACTATGTGGCGGCGGAGAAGATAACGGTCTCGTTCCGCTACCCCACGGAGGGATTCAAGGTGGACGCCCGCGATTGGATAGGTCTGGCCGCTGACGCGGACTCGTATGTTGAGCGGTGTGTCTGTCGTGTGTGTGTGGGAGACCCGACCAGGCACAGGCCGTGCGACGGAGGCGTGTGGAAGGTCGGGACAGTGGTTTTGACTCTCCCACAAGAGGGAGGCGGTAACTACCGTCTGCGGTACGTCAGGCACGGAGGGGGCGTGGTGGGCAAAAGCGACCCTTTTACTGTGTGCAGCGACTTGAGCGAGTTCCCGAGCATCACTATACAGAGCTTGGAAGACCACGTGTTTATTGATAAGTTGAGGGGCCAGTCTCCGATGTTGCTGAGTTCAAACTCTCCCAACGAGAGCTCCAGTTTTGTGCTTGTGACTGAGGACAGCCACTCGGCTCCTCACAGGAAAAGTGTTGATGATCATCACTCTGGAAATGATACTGTTGGAGGTAGTGCTAACACTGGGAAGGAAGGGACCGGTAACACAGAGGAGAGAAATGACAGGGGAGGTACACAGATTGAAAAAGTTACAGGGCTTGACCCTGTCATTATTAGAGTGTGTACGTCACCATCTGGGGAGGCTCAGGAACATGTGCAGATGGAAGGATGCACAGCTGGTGAAAGACGCCATTGTCAGGAGGAAAAACTAACTGTTAGAGTGTGTGAATCACCATTGGAAGTAGTTTCACGTCTTGAGGATCCTGTGGGTGCAGAGACAGGAGGTGAGGGAGGTAAACAGTTTATAAAGGAGGTGGATATGTCAGAGAGCATGGTGCTAGTTCAGGGGATTAGTGAGAGAGAAGCGTGGCGGCTCAAACAGAACAATAAAGAGCTCTGGATTAAGATCAGGAAATTGTCAGACCGAATGGAAGGCTTGCAGCAGGAAAATGAAATTCTGAAAGGACAGCTGGATCGTGAGAGGACTGAGAAGCAACGAATGAAGAGGAGGATCTTACAGCTTGAGAACATGGCAGTGGAGCTTGAGGCAGCCAAGACTGAGTTGGAGGAACAGGGCCATCAGATTGTGGAGGAGAAGCAGTCCCTGAGAGTGACAGTTGGGCAGCTGCAGAGTGAACTGATGGCTGTGTCGGTGCACTGTCGTAAACTGCTGGACCAGGTGAATGAGAGTGAGAGGAGAGTGAGGACAGTGGGGGAGGAGAATGCTGTACTGCAGAGACAAGTGGAAGAGTTTGAGAAACATCGCAGGAGGAGGAAGAAGCAGGAACAGAAAGCGGAAGAGGGCAAGGGAAGAGAAGGTGCGGAGGTGGTGGACTCTCCCAAGCTGTCTAGGGAGAGGAGGCGGCAGGAGAAGCGAGGTGTAGAGCCGGGTAGGATGGTGCAGGGCAGCAGAGGACGGCAAAAACATCACCACAGACCTAGAGAAGAACGTGACAAGGTACCCCATTCTGATGTATCCCCTGAGACTAAGCAGCCAAGACAATCATCTGAAGGAATGTCTAGGAAAGAGGGAGGAGTGGAGAGGACATTGGTGGAGGCTAAGGAGAGACCACTGTCTGAGGGTAGAGTGGAGAGGACATCGGTGGAGGCTAAGGAGAGACCACTGTCTGAGGGTAGAGTGGAGAGGACATCAGTGGAGGCTAAGGAGAGACCACTGTCTGAGGGTAGAGTGGAGAGGACATCAGTGGAGGCTAAGGAGAGACCACTGTCTGAGGGTAGAGTGGAAGAGATTGCGAGTTGTCTGAAGGGCAGGCATGTCACAAGCTACCAGTGTCCAGTTTGCCAGAAACAACTTCATGCACGAGAAAACGAGTACTCTGTGTTGCTGCACATTGAGCATTGTCTGACTTGGCAAGCACACTAGAGTTATGTGCCCCCTATACACTCCCCCCCATAAATGTTCCCGGTACTTCCAATACCCCCCAATACTGTAGTTCCAATTATTGTACGAGTGGTATGATTTGTATTCCCAAACAGATCTTGACAGCTAGTACTTTGTTAATACTCGTGTGACACATCATCTTGTGGGAAAGTCACACTGTAAATTGGGAAAGCTTGAACACTGTACACTGTTGAAGTTAATTGCTAAGGGAACAACATTACCAACTACTTTGGACCAATTTCCTCTTTGGACCAATTTCCCCTTTGGACCATAAATACACAACAAGATATGATACACAACCTAACCCTAACCCTTGAGGCAAAACTGACAACAATAGTTGACAGGAAACAGCTTTTGTGTGTGTGTGTTAAAAATATTAGAAATCACCAAGAATATATTTCACTATGCGCACACAACTGGAATATGGTCAGCTCTTGCTCTGTTTCTCGATGAGTGCTTTCACGAGCCTGTTGGGGATGAGGAGGGTGGTCGGCAGGGGGAGGTTGGTAACGGGGCTCGTGCGCCGTCCCTTGCTCAGCCAATCCGTGATGGCAGAACGCTCATATGTGTAGCCGTCTACAAGAGGAGAGAGAGGAAGGTATATAGGTATACGTTATTCACAGCAGGGCGGGGAGTGCATGTAACCCTTGGTCAGGGAAGGAGGCTCAAGTTGCACCAGATTAGGTGGACAACCGTTTTCATCAGCAACTAACCCCTATACACACCCACTGATTAATGCATTCCTTAAATAGCACAGCAAGAAATATGACTATTCATTGTCCCATTGTTTATAGAAGGGAAAAATATTTGCTATACAAGCACATCCAGCAATCATACATGCTTGCAGGTTCCCACCCCCCCCTCATGTCTATCAGCAACACTCTGAAGGGTGCTGTCCTGACCTTGTGCTATCACGGGATCTCTCATGACCTCTTGAGTAATAGCACAACTGAGCTCACCCACTAAATGTGTGTGTGTGTGGGGGGGGGGGGGGGAGGGGGGGAACTAGGTCTATATTTAGCTTCTCAGACACTACAGGTGTGCAAGGTGTAAAGTCACATGATCTGATGTGTGCAAGGTGTAAAGTCACATGATCTGATGTGCTCAGCACTGACTGGTGTAAAGTCACATGATCTGATGTGCTCAGCACTGACTGGTGTAAAGTCACATGATCTGATGTGCTCAGCACTGACTGGTGTAAAGTCACATGATCT
The DNA here is from genome assembly GCA_949130485.1 of Agelas oroides. Taxonomy (NCBI): domain Eukaryota; kingdom Metazoa; phylum Porifera; class Demospongiae; order Agelasida; family Agelasidae; genus Agelas; species Agelas oroides. The sequence continues at coordinate 19,744 of CASBWJ010000003.1, read as the reverse complement.
GATGTGCTCAGCACTGACCGTATGACATCACAGTGAATCAGCCAATATTAGCATACCTCTGACCATATATGGAAGTTACTAATTTGAGCACATACTCCAGTGACATACCTCTGAGCTGGCTGGTGCTGATGGTGACAGTCTTCATGGCGCCGGCTACTCTCTGAGCTGAGAGGGAGGGGAGGGTGGAGAAAGGGAGGGAGATGGAGGGTGCCGGTGGAGAGAGGGTGGAGAGAGGGAGGGGGAGAAAGGGCAAAAAAAGAGGTGCAGTCACACACTTTGTATGTTTCTGAGTCAACACACACACACACACACACACAACCTGCTCGGATATCATCGGGGTGGCAAGGTTGTCCTGCCTCCTGCTGCTCAGATAGAGACTGTAGCCAGCCACACACCTCATCCACTGACCAACTGGCTTGCTGAGGAGGGAGGAACAACACGACCTAACACACTACAGTGCAAGGCAAAGTACTTTATCATGTCTGTAACTTGTTTAGGAGTTAATGGAGAAGCCCAATGTGTTGTCCCTACACACTATCAGATGAAGGTTGGGTGGGTCTAATGTAGCAACTACCACCAGTCACTACTTCTCACCCCAGGACAACACAATCAGACTACCCAGGCCCAGGGACTATGAAGGGTGACAGGACAACACAATCAGACTAGTTGGTAGCTAAGAGTCGTTCCCAGGCCCAGGGACTATGAAGGGTGACAGGACAACACAATCAGACTACCCAGGCCCAGGGACTATGAAGGGTGACAGGACAACACAATCAGACTAGTTGGTAGCTAAGAGTCGTTCCCAGGCCCAGGGACTATGAAGGGTGACAGGACAACACAATCAGACTAGTTGGTAGCTAAGAGTCGTTCCCAGGCCCAGGGACTATGAAGGGTGACAGGACAACACAATGAGACTAGTTGGTAGCTAAGAGTCGTTCCCAGGCCCAGGCCTAGGCCTATGAAGGGTGACAGGACACACTCACTGAGACCAGACTACTGTCTCCTCTATGAAGGGTGACCGGACACACTCACTGAGACCAGACTACTGTCTCCTCGGTCCTCTCCAGGAGCCACGATGTCTGATACGTTTTGCTCCTCACTGTCTGTGGGGGAAGGTGAGTCAAGTGTGCCAGTTGTGTTGGAGTGAGCATCGTTACCTCCTCCTCCGAAGTGTAGGGTCCATAGTTTGATGGTTTTGTCATTGGAGGCTGTCACGAGGTAGCTTCCGTCTGGAGAGAAACTGCAGTGAGTTACATACCTTATGTGAGCAGGAGGAGAGGGAGGAAGGAGGTGAGGGAAGGAGAGGAAGGAAGGAGGTGGGGAGAGGAGGGGGAGGAAGGAGGTGGGGAGAGGAGAGGGGAGGAAGGAGGTGAGGGAAGGAGGGGGAGGAAGGAGGTGAGTATGATGTACGGTTCGGTACAGCAAAGCCCTGTTGCTATGAGCCTAGCTCCAGACCAGCGCTGCTCTGCAAACAGATGTACCGAACCATTAAGCCAACCTTCTGGGATGTCCTAAGCTACTTCCAATCAGTAACAACCCACAAAATTAGGCCACACAGCTAACTTAATTATGCTGTCTCTTTGGACACACCTGCTGTGGCTGCCCAGAGTGTGCAATGGCTTTAGAGAATCCTGTAACATGAGCAGTTCAGAGAATGAAGACAGAGGAACAGGGTTAGGGTTAGGGTCAACAGAAAACAGTACACGGAGATGAGCAGTTCAGAGAATGAAGACAGAGGAACAGGAAGTGTATGAATGCATGAGCCACTCTGACCTGACCCCTGAACTCACCAGGTGCCACAGTATCACTGCCTTGTCAGCAGAACTGCACAGAAAGACAAACAGTCTATTGTGTACACATAGCAAACTGCTACATAGGAAATTGAAAATGTTGGTAGTAACTAGGATGAATGATACTGGGTAATATATACACTACTACATGTGTACACACACAGAGTTTCATTCATGACCCATTTCATAACGAAACTGTAGAGGGATGGAGTGCTCGACTGGCATACTATATAGAAATCAAAAAACCCGACTGAAAGAAAACTGTGAAACACGTGTTTATAAAAATTATCAACCATCGTCTCACTTTACCCCTTCCCCCTCCCACCCTTCCCACCTCCTCACCCTCACCCTGACACCAGTAGCCTCTGTGAGGGGTGGAAGGCACAACTGTATACTGGGCTAGAGTGGTGGGAGAGGACAGCCGACTCCTGCACCGCCACTGACTCTTGAGTGTGAGGGTGTGAGGGTGTGGGTGCATGTGTGTGGTGAGGTGACTGGAAGATGAGTAACACTGCCAATAGTAGGGCAGTCGGGTAGCTGGCCTCATCCTTATGGAGAATAAAGCTGGTGTGGAATTATTATTGCTGCATTAGGCCTTACTTTCTTTGATGTGAATCTTCCATAGTCGAATGCAGTTGTCATTTCCAGCTGTAGCCAGCTCGACTGGCCCCTCTGTCCCGTCCCCTGCAGAGGGGGCGATGTGCATACAGTTGACTCCAAGATCATGAGCATTCAGTTTCCGCATGCATCGTTTGGCAAATACGTCAAAGAGGAGCATTTCTCCACTGGATCCTCCCGTCACCAGTAGCCAGCCCGATGGGGCAAACACACAGCACATTACACTGTACAAACGAGGGAAAGAGGGGAGGGGGGGGGGGGGGGGGGGGGGGGAGAGAGAAGGGAGGGAAAGAGGGGAGGAGGGGGGAGAGGAGGGAGAGAGGGGAGGAGGGGGGAGAGGAGGGAGAGAGGGGAGGAGGGGGGAGAGGAGGGAGAGAGGGGAGGAGGGGGGAGAGAGGGAGAGAGGGGAGGAGGGGGGAGAGGAGGGAGAGAGGGGAGGAGGGGGGTGAGGAGGAAAAGAGGGGGAGAGGGGGCTAATGTAGTTCCTAATACATGTAAGTGTGTAGACACAAGGAAGTGATGTGTTTGCAGAAATCCCCAGGGAGAATTCTCCTGTGTCAATCTTTGGTGTGTATATCGGAAGGGTATGTGTGTGTGGTGATGGTGCTTGCCTTCCATTGTGTCCGGTGAGTGTGGCCACACACTGTTGGGAGCCCACCTCCCAGACTTTGGCACTGTCGTCTGAGGAGGCAGTCGCCAGCAGACACCCGTCCAGAGAGAAGCAGCACCACCGCACTGCACCATCATGCCCACGCAGCTCACCTGGGAGGGAGTGAGCAGAAGGAGGAGGTAAAAAGAACCTATCTTGTAAGACTGTATAGAACTGCAGATCCCTGCTTTACAACCTATGAACGCACAGTAGCTGTGCTCTGCTACCTGCGCGTTAATTAGAGTGGCCATTTTGCCCTCACCCACAGTCTTCCAGGAGGTGGTAGACCAGAGTTTGACGGTCGTGTCGGTGGAGGCAGTAGCCACGAGGTCGCCCGCCTGACTGTAGGCGCAGGCGTTCACGTAGAATCGATGCGCAGCCAGCTGCCGCAGTTCCTTTCCCTCGGGCACAGACCAGACGCGCAGCGCCCCCTCCCCGCTGCACGAGCAGAGGACCTGGTCCACAGGCGACCAGCAGCAACAGTTGATATCCCCCGAGTGACCCTTCAGATCGTGCAAGAGAGAGACAGACATCGCCTCCGTCTCCATGTTCTCCGTGCCCACGCGTCGAAAAGTCTAGATTTTCTGACGTATTATATTTTGTTACTATAATTAGAACACTTGACTTTAAATAATCCATCATGTGATTGTTGATGTCACAATAAACAGTTCAAAGACAAAGTCGCCTTACATCCGAGCACTATTCTGACCCTGACCCTGCTTACTGAAAATGAGCGAGAAGCGCGATCTGGTGGTGTTCCTGAACGTTCAGCGCAGCTATCCCCCACATCAAGACCTTCAGGCGTTCTACCAAAGAGACGCTGAGCTAAAGCCCACTTCCAGGGACTGGGTCGGGTTGTTTCGCGTGGGATGGAGCTCCAGTCGAGACTACTATACCTTTGAATGGGCGCCCTCTGCCGAAGAGACGACCAAGGGCAGCATAACGTTCGCTGGTCGCCGCCTTCCACCGGAAGACGGCCATTTTTACCAGCTGTGCTACGTCACACGAGAGGTGAGTGACGTGAATATGAACGCAAGATGTGAGCGTAGTCTCGCGAGCCAGACTCTAGTCTGGCCTGAGACTAGTAGATAATATCCTGACCTGAACCACGACTTTTCTTTCACATCCCTACACAACAACACAGTTTAAGGTGGATTATGATAATGATTTCCACCCCCCACCACGCACACACTCACACACACTCTCACTCCCACCCTTAGGGTACAGTTCGTGGTGCGAGCCCTCCTTTTCAGTTCACGTCCTCTGCAATACTGGAACAGTTGGATGATCTTGAACTAGTTGAGGTGGCGGACGAGGACCTGAACAGCGTGATGGTGCTCCAACACAAGAGCACTGTAGAGGTGGAGCAGCTGAAACAAAACTGTGAGGAGATGAGAGGAGAACTGACATCAGTGCGTGCCACGCTATCAGAAGCAGAGGAGGCACAGGAGACACTGACTGATAAACTACAGACGGTGGAAAATGAGAGAGCTGCCCTCACCGAGAAACTACAGACGATGGAAGATGAGAGAGCAGCCCTCACCGAGAAACTACAGAGAAATGAGGACGAAAAGGTGGCCTTGGAAGGTGTGGTGAGGGAGAGGGATGAGAGGATCACTCTACTAGAACACCAGCTGCAAGTGGTGAAGGACTCGGAGCATCGACTGAAGGAGAAGCTTGATAGAGAGAGAGCACAGAATCGAGAACTCATGGCAGCCAAGTCAGATAGTGAGGGCCAGTTTGCAGTGTTGCAGCAGCGGATTAAAGAGCAGCAGGACGAGCTGGAAACCACATCTCATGAGCTCCATGACTTGAGACAACAGCTCAGGATCCGAGAGGGACAGGTTGAGGACCTCGAACAATTGGCCAGTGCAAGAAATGAGGACGTTGAGCGTCTGAAAGAGGAACTAGTACAGGCAATGCAGGAGCTGGGGGAGCAGCGTTCACTTGTGTCATGCCTTCAGATCACTGTGGAGGAGCGTGATGTCGAGCTCGAGAAGATGCAGCAAGACTTGTGCGCCGCTCAGGAGAATGTTGTTGAGCTTGCAGGTGCTAGGAACGAGCAGCAGCAACAGCACCTTGCTGCTCCTGTCAATGTCGTTGACCAATCTGTGCATGAGGCACTACAGCTGGCTTATGAGAACATGGAGCAGTACTATCTTCGAGTGAACAGTCAGTACCAGAGTGCGCAGGAGACCATCCGGGCCCTGGAGGGGAGGAATGCAGAGATGGTCGCTCGTGTTGAGCAGTGCAGAAAAGAGTTTGAAACAAAGGCGTCCGAGTGTGTGGAGCTGCAGCGTCGGCTGAAACGAGGAGGCAGAGGTGAGGAAGAGGAGGTAGAGGCATTGCGTCGACGTGTGCGAGAACTGGAGGTGGGGCAGGAGGAGGTCCAGCAGAGCTGTGCCGTGGCGGTGGAGGAGCTGACTGCCCGGCAGGAGGAGTGCAAGGTGAAGGAGGCGAGGGTTGCTGAGCTGGAGGGGAAGTTGGACGAGCTGCAGCGGGAGTACCAGCAACTTGAGGTAGGTTAACTGTTTGTCCCCACACCCTGACTGCTGGCTAGGTGGTCCTTGGCTCTAAGTGTATCCCGGTACCTGGACAACAGGACTGCAAGGCTGTAATGTGTGTAGCATAGGTAATGCCTACAGTGTTAGTGGAGGCTTCTTGGGCCTGCACAGTATTACAGTGACCTTGCAATATTGCCTTGCCAAAACCACAAAACAATTAGGAATCCATACTACTAACTGTAGGTGGGCTTGTCATTAGCTTAGATGTAGTGTGATGGCTAATCTACTTTGTGGTTTGTCTTAGCCAGTATTCAAGGTCAACTCAAAACGCTGTAGCTTCTTGTACAGCAGATTGCAGAAGTCTTGCAACAAGCAAGCCGAACAGTGGAAAACCACAATTGATTTACTGTGTTTGAACCAAGAGGAAGGGTGTGCTGAGGCAGAAAAGATAATTAGATTCATACTTAGTAAATCAATTGTGGTTTTCCACTGTTCAGCTTGCTTGTTGCAAGACTTTTGCAATCTGCTGTACACAGTAGCTGAATGCTTTCAGATTAGGGCTAACTAGGGGAATGTAGAACAGTGTGGGGCGAGCGTGAGCAAGCCAGCATGCAGCTACTCTGTTTGTTGCAGTTATAGGCTAAGTCAGAACACAGTCTGGCATGCATAGTCCTTCAAGACTTGAAGCATCTTTGAGAAATAGTAGAGGGAAGTCAGCTATGCAGCAAAATCTCTGCCACCTACTGCATTCGGTAAGCTACATGATGCTTTCTACACTCTGACTGTTGGCCCTTGTACACTTACTGAGTGGGTGCTACGCTCCAGCTGTCTATCCCGAATGTCGTCGCTAAAACACAACTGCTATCTCTCGTACAATACGTGCGCACGCTCCGGCTGTCATTCCTGACCTTGCTGCCAGAGCATTAAGTTGTACGAAAATCTTACTTACACTCCGCATGTGGCCGCGGCTATCGCATTAAATTACAGCGTCAAGAATATACGGAATGACATATGACAGAAAATAATATATATATGAAAAATTGCAATAGAACTCACTAGTGTGGGGCTCGCTCACGCTCCCCCACAAATTAGGAGACATTGCTTAGTGGTGAAATCAAATGGTCTTGTCATTGGGGTGAGCCTGAGCGAGCCCCACACTAGCGTGACATCATTGCGCACATGCGTGTGTATGTTTGTTTGCTTGCTTGCTTCTTTGCTTGTTTGGACCGACCGCTTACCGTAAATTTTAAATGAGCGCGTTCAAATATTTCACGAAGATCGATATCATGAAGCATGTGAAGGCCAGTGGAGGTCTGACTGTCAGAGTGCAGCGTCAGCAACCGGAGCAAAGACAACTGAAGTTGAAGCGTTGTGTGGCAACTTATTCTGGTTTGTGGTTTACCAATGACAGCAGGCCGCTCACAGGTGGTACAAATTTAATATGAACAGTGGTTGACTGGGTCGCTTCAGGTACGTAGGGCTGTGCATAAATGGCACTCATAACGCCAGAAATTTAGCTTATGATTGTGTAAAAGTCCATGTATGTGTAGCCACGTTAGCTACTCTGGCTGGCATATGTGATACTTACATTTATCTCTGGTGAGGACTTAGCTACTTATGCGTTATCAAATTTGGCTTAAACAGCCGACAGTGACAAATCCTGCTGTGTGCCATGACAAAGTAGTAAATCAGCACTTTGCTGCTTGCTCAGGCTCACCCATGATGAATCATCTCACTAGTTATTTAATTATAATTGCATGAGTGATTAAGTCATGAGAGTGTGATGGTGGTGTCCGTGGACACAGTTGACTGCAGACAGGTTGTCATGATTGAATCTGCCCTTCTCACAGGACAAGTACGACCACAAAGTACACATAAAAAACGATGCACTGGAGCGTCAGCAAGCTGCTCTTGATGAGAAGGTGGAGGAGGTGTCTGCCTTGCAGGGGGAGAAGGCCCAGCTGGAGCAAGAATTCCAGCTTTCACGAGAAGAGAGGGGAAAGCTGGAAAAGTCTGTGCTGCAGCTCCGAAGGCAGATTGAATCCATGAGAGCAGCCGGGAGGGCTAGGGAGGATGGGATGCACTCCTGTCCCGTCTGTAACACAAAGTTTCCTGCACGTATGGCTCAGCAAGAGTTTGAACGGCATGTGCAAGGACACTTTCAAGACTGAACATGTACATGGCTGGTTTATTGCATGCATTGTACCTTCAGTACAACTATATAGATTTAGTTTGTGTACGTTTTGTAAACCTACTGAATGTGCATATACTTATACTGTTAACCATATGTTACGTAATGCTACGCAACAGTCCAAGCGCGAAGTTTGTAGCATACTCAGAACGAAAGATATGACCTGACAACTGGATTTGACTGACAATTTACATCTTCTGCATCAAAGTTGGTGCCATTTCTATTAACCAGCACCAGGACAGCCATTGCTGTTATTGAAGAAAGGAGAATACTGTACTTAGGCTTCACATAAGTTTCTGTGTTCCAGTGCAGTAAATGATGTAAACAGTGTGTCAAAGTAGATGCATACGGGAATTGGAAAATGTAATGCTGCATAAAAGATAAGCCAAGCTCTGAAGTGTATTCTGTATATGACTGAGTCTGTAAGTACTGTTCAGCACTTCACAGGAAGGACAGAAAATCAGCAGAGGCAGTATTCCGCTCAGATATATATATATAGCTCAGGTAGCATCCAAATGTCACCGTCGCAGCTTTAGCTTGGTGTCCAGGCCCATCTGAAAATCATGCAATGCACTCTGTATAAGAATAGTAATCAAAAGTGCACACTTCTTATAATGAAAGATAAACATGGAGGAAAGGGTCAACACTGCTTAAAATGTTCAAATCTAACATACAAGATGTATGTGCAGCTGGCACTGAAAGGGGTGATCTCCAGTGGCAGAAATACTAAAATTTCATCGACACTGTAGTGGTGCGTTTTTGAGTTAAAGTGTTTAGCTGCTTGTTTTTGTACCTACACTAGGCACACTGAGAAGGGATGAAGCTAGAAATTGTAATTGGTAACACATCACAATGACCTGGACCAATCCCATTGCAACACCCGGTTTTAGTCGTTGCCACTTCTACTATATATGCAGCAGGTGAAGTATCTCAACTTGATATATCTCAAGCATCAGGCCTAGAAGACCAGATTCTCCATCTCCATGCATGCAGCTAACACTGGTCCTAACTGATGGTGGGATTCCCTTGTTGCCCGGCAAGTCTTTGGTACGAGTTCCTTTGTCTGGTTAGCACTGTATCAGAAATGCAGCCCAGATACAGCACTGCATGATGGCAGATGAGGCTAAGGCTGTGTGCTCTGGGATCCAATAAATGCCCACTCAATGAAGGCTGCAATAAATGATGCTTATACATTGTCCAGAGCACCAACAAACAGGTATGAAACAGTGCAGACAGACTCTGAAGTAGATGACAGACGATGATGCAGAGAGATCAATGAGTAAGCTTAATGATGATCTAAGAGACTTGAATACTCCACTAGAATAGAGTATGGGACATGAATTTGGTTAACAAAATCAGTGATGTTGAGTTAGAAACATAGTGTCAATGCTTTATCCATATGTGCATATACTACAGAAAGGTCACCCGACACAGGGCAATAAAACCTGGTGCCATTAACCTTCACCCACCAACTTAAAACTTGTTCTGCTAGTTCATTAGCCCAATAGCTAACTGTTAATAGCACCAACACCCGTGTTCCCGGTGCAAGGAAGCTGATAACCCCCTCAACTTCCCATTCGACCGTTCATTAAATGTCAGTCATGCCATAGATAGTGCACGATTTCTTCTTTGCATGCCGTTTACAGTCAAGATTAGATATATTACCTTACATATATATCCCTGCTTACCTTGAAACAGCGTATCTTTTCCTTTCGCTATCTTCGACAAGAGGAAAAACATCGCTAGAAATGTGGACAGTCACGGACGCCATTTTCCGATAGGAAGTGACCACGCCTCTGAAATTAAAATCCCGGAAGTTTGCACGCTGGCGATTGTACTGTACACCCAGTCTCGCAAGCCCGACCCACTTCTGGTGAACAGCGTGTACAAGCCGTGTCCCGCCGGAATGTAATTTGTTATGTAATATCGGAAGTGGGTCGGGCTTGTGAGACTAGGTCCTAGCAGCATAGATAATAGAGACTCGTAACCGGGATTGGAAACGCGGAGCGGAAGTCGCATGTAACACAATACATTAACACACGACATTAACACACGGGCACTCCGCGTTGCACAGGAAGTGTTGAATTTTTCACCTTTTGGACGCAGCTGCTACAAGATTCAGAGACGACCAGAGGGAGAAAGAAGACTGCTTTCCGCACTTGGGTGGTGAATGCGTTGCTGGGAGGTAAGCAAGATGACTGTCTGGGAGGCATAATTTCGTAGTGTGCATTAATTTGGGTAGCTGTTGTTCAAATACGCGTTTAATGATGTGGTGATTGGGAGTTGAGTGTGGAATGGGCATGAATTTTGCTCTTTGTGTACCTATATTTCCCCTTGAGTAAGTCTTTCTTGGTGTTTGAGCCTTCCCTTAGATTAGTGATATATTGGAAAGTTTATGATAATATATTATGTTTCCACGGACTCAATGTATGTGGTTTGCAATCGTACAGGATGGGAAGAAAGTTCAGGCTTCACCACAAGAAGAAGCATTATGACCCAAGTTCTCTTGTAGTATCTATTCCCCTGAGTGCTAGAGAAATTCTTTGGCCTACAGCGACAGCGAGGAAGAGTGAACGAGAACCCTAACGTGCAGGAGTTCTGTAAGAACACTCAGGCTCTCAGGGTCATAAACTGTTCATGCCTGGGCCCTGTCAAAGGCAACTGCAGGGGAAGCAACAAGAAGGAGATGACTGCAGCTGACTTGGAGGAGGAGAACCAGCCTCTCAGGAAGAGAAAAGCCACTAGGCCTACAAAGGGAAAACAGTCACTGACACAATAATTCTGTACATGTATTATTATTAACCAGTGCACTTTGATGACAACAACCATACAAGTCATGAGAACTATAGCCATTACATGTTGTCTTGTGTAGTTAGTTTCCGTCTGAGGGACTTGGATTTACCAGAGTCATCGCGCTGTCGTGCTTGAACCGCCATCTACCTTCCAGATCAGCTTCACAACCAACAACAGATATCCTTGTTCAAGTTTATTTACGCTAAATTAGAAAGGCATTCACTTCCGGAGCGCAACGCGGAGTGTAGTGCGAAATATCAGCGTTTCCAATCCCGGTTACGAGTCTCTATTATCTATGCTAGCAGCGACATTGAAGTGGCTAGATACCCCGATGCGAAAGAAGAACAGTTAAAAGCGGCAAGGGAGTTCATATCAGGAAGAGATGTGTTTGTCTGCCATAAATCGATGTGCTTGCCCTATGCCTTCGACGAACCATAGGGTATATTATCTATGGACGAACTGGCTCTTTCAGTGACCCCACCACGAACGCTGAACGGAGTGCAATTGTACTGATCGTATCCCCACTCACTGCACTGATGGAAGACCAAGTTAAGAAGTTCACGGACATGGGTTTGAAAGCCGCCTTTATCGGTGAAGTGCAAGACGACCATTCTGTCGAGCGAGGAGTGATGAACGGGAAAATCAGTATACAGCCTTGTGTATATGAGTCCGGAATCAATGATGACAGTGTTGCAGTGGACGGAAATGTTTCGTTCGCAGTTGTACCAGCAGCGCCTGAAGAGCATAGTAACCGACGAAGCTCACTGTGTGGAGAAGTGGTAAGTGTTGTACACAGGCATGTCACGAAAAAAATGGACCCCCCCTGAAATAGTTCCCCCCCCCCCCCCCCCCCCCCCCCCCGGTCCAACTACTTCGAAGTATTTGGACCCCCAGGTCCAATTACTTCAGAGTAGTGCTGAAGTATTTGGACCCCCATGGGTCCAAATACTTCGAAGTAGTACCGAAGTATTGGACCCCCAGTGTTCTAAGCAGTAATTCCAGAAATCTGTTGGTATATTTGGACCTGCTGGAAGTTATTATGAAGCATGAATGTCCCGGGTTTTAGTAACGGCATGGAAAGGCCATCACGCGTACTGGAATGAGGCTGGATGATTACGGTCAGACTTCAGAGGTTTACTTCTAATTAGTGTGCAGCACGATGCAGACTGGATCATCCGAGGTGCGCTTCGCTCGCCGCCTAGCCAGTAACGAGCCCAGTGTCCATAGCAGAGCAGTGAAGAGGCTGAAGCAATGGATGGCCTCTCGATCGGCACTACCAAATTGTGAGTGGGCATAGTCTGGACCCGAGACGAGTCGCCAGTTCAGATTCTCTCATAAAATTAATATCCTCTGTATCTGTGGCTACACTTATACCATTCGATGAGTTGGAAATGCTTAAGCTATGGAAGGGGCTGTATCTGACCATGTGGCATTCAGACAAGCCTCTTATGCAGGTAGAATTGGGTGTCCGTGTCAGCTTGGGTGTGTATGCAGGTGGTGAAAGCTACTGTTTTTAATTAAACACAGGAGAATCTGGCAGAGAACATTGCAAGCTTTGTGCACGTGTTCCAGCGCACAGAAGTGGGTAAGTAACTCGTCTGCCGCTTGCCTGCCAGTGGATCTATGAAGCCAGAACTACTTTTCTGGCTTGATAGACTAATTGGGTACAAGTGAGATCCACAGATCCACAGCTACTGTGTCATCCTACACGAGTTAGAGTTCTACTAATGGCTGAAAAGTCTTTGTTTTTGGCATGTCAGTTCTGTCCCATGTTCCGCAGCTGTCCTTTTTGTGACGGCATTCTTCAAGATTCTCAACCAAGAATGGCACAGTATTGACAGGCTACGATTGGACAAGTTCTACTTGGTACGTCTCTGCACTCACTGTTCACCCACAAGGTTGTACTGTGTGCACTCACTGTTCACCCACAAGGTTGTACTGTGTGCACTCACTGTTCACCCACAAGGTTGTACTGTGTGCACTCACTGTTCACCCACAAGGTTGTACTGTGTGCACTCACTGTTCACCCACAAGGTTGTACTGTGTGCACTCACTGTTCACCCACAAGGTTGTACTGTGTGCACTCACTGTTCACCCACAAGGTTGTACTGTGTGCACTCACTGTTCACCCACAAGGTTGTACTGTGTGCACTCACTGTTCACCCACAAGGTTGTACTGTGTGCACTCACTGTTCACCCTAACCCTAACCCTTCTCTTGGTAGTTAATACGCAAAGTTGTGAGTCACAGTTTCCAGTTGCTGAGAGCCAACCAGTGGAACGAAGGGTCAGCCCAGTCTTACTAGATTATGGTAGCTTCACCTCTGTGGTTGTGAGTCTCTGTGGGTGGGGAAGGTGCAGTCTTTCCATGCATATGGTGCACATTTTTTTCTCTGCAGGTTAGTGCTTGCAGTGGTGAAGTTGCTGCGGGAAGGCCCGTTGAGTCCAGACCCCTCTAAAGTGTGTCTCTCTTGAGTCTCTTCCTCTATCCTAATTCTCACCAGTTGTTGGTCAGTTCTCCCTCCTCCTGTAGGTTTGTTGTGGAATACAACTGCGTGTGGTGGAAGTGTTTCTGACAGAGTTGCAAAAGACGGCAGTAGATTCTGTGCGTTGTGTCCATACGAAGGGAGAATGTAGTATGATGACTCCCTTTTCACTGCAGATATCTTCTCCAGTTAGCATGGTCCTGCTCGAGCCGTGCTGTCTGCTGCTGGGCAGTACAAAAGAGTAAGTCCCCACTCATCAAGCACCTAATAAATGGAACGTGATCCTTGCTGGATTTTCGTCTCTCTTAAAGTTCCGTTGTGGAGGAAACTCTGTCAGTGAGTATCTTTGAGCTGGTTGCGTCATCCAGAGCCGTAGCTGAACAGCTGAAGGTACACTGCCCCTTGATTTCCTGGAGAAACCATGTCTTACTGTGTCCCCCTACCTTAGGTCGACCCAGCCAAACTGTCTGGTCGACTACTGCGATTGGCAATGCACCGGCAAACATTGGGAAGAAACAGGAAAATGCTGTATGCCCTGAGCAAGCGGTGAGCCCCTACTACTGGGTAGCACACCAATTATAGTAGACCACCCACCAGTAGGTGGACCAGTTGCCATGGTAATGAAGTGGAGGAGCTGGTTACTAACCAAATTCACCTGTGGCCACTGACTGACAACCAAATAGGTGGTGCCTCACCAATGAACTGACCAAATTCACCTGTGGCCACTGACTGACAACCAAATAGGCAGTGCCTCACCAATGAACTGAACAGCTGTCAACAGATAGTGTGTATGTTTGTTTGGTTTGTGAGCTGTGACTATGAATCTACTTTGTCAGGTTGGAGGTGACTGACAGTCATCCAGGGATCAGGGAGGAATGTGCCATGAAGAGGAAGAGCTAATGAATTGAGCCTCACTGGCAGTCAACTCACCTCGTCTACCCTAACCCTTTACCTTCGTGTCTTTGTGAACACTGTCTACCCTATTGGTTACCTTCATGTCTTTGTGAGCACTGAACATGATTCAATGAGGGGAGTTATGCATCAACCCACCAAAGTTCACACTGCATAGACAGACATTGTGACATCATTATCACAGTCCGTAGCGTCTATGTGTTTGGGCCTTCTGGCTTGACTCAGAAGTTGATGCTGGTCCAACTATTCTCTGGCCCTTCCTGGATGCATGAACCAGTACACATGATGCAGTGAAGGGTATAGCACTTGGATTACATTGTGAGCCTGCTCACTTGCCTTTGTGAGCCTCTATCAGTCCAGTGGACAGTGAGGGGTGCAAATACATGTGCAGCACTGGTTCCAATTATTGTTAAGGTGTATTTTAGTAGAGTCTATGTGTTTGGGCCTTCCAGCTTTTCACTGCTTGAGGATTGGTCGCCTTTCTTTGCAGCAAGCGTGCAGAAGAGTTTGGAAAGCAAGTTCTCAGGGAGCCAGCCAGGGTCCATCCCCATTGTACCCACACCAGAATTTGCCATGAGGATCCAGGTGAGCTAGTCTCAATCATCACTCTTGTCAGTTGGAGGGGGGAGGGGTGACTACTCAGCCTCAGGGCACTAGCCAATTAACATTCATTGTTGCTGGGATGGTAGCCATTCTGGGTACAAGTGAATTTGACAGTTTTGATAAACTGTTGTGGATCGCTTTCCAGGGAAAGTGATTAACATGCACAAATGAATATGATATAACAGAGCGCTAAATTAGCCAAAACAGTGTTTTATGTGACTGGTGATCTTCTTGCAGGGTGCCTCAGAAAAGGACATTGTAACTCAGGGCTGGAGTACACTATGGAACGATCGGCCAGTGTAAGTGTCCCTACTCATCTGATTAAGATATGGGCTGGTTTCCAGCAGTGGTGTGATTTGCATCATGACTTGGGAGGCATTATACAGTAAAACCCTAATGGGCTAATCACTGTGTCATCATAGACTCTGGAAAAGGGGGTGAATTGAATCTTTTCTCCCTCTAGCAAATTATGAATGCTGTGAGAGAATTTGACCTTGGACTTGACTTGCGTACTGCTGCATATGCGTGTGCCCTGCAAAAGATCTACACTGTCTACCTTGCAGCTGGCATCACCTTCTCGTGAAATGAAAACTTGTTCTACTATATTTTTGTGCTAGTGCAGCTATAAAGCATTAGGGACACATGTCTAGACGTTTCCACAGTCTCCTAGCATATCTGTACATGACCTGTAAGAAAACCGTAGTTGTACTAACTAAACAGAAAGGATTATACACAAGGGGGTACGCTCTCTTGTTTGTGTATAATGAGACGAACCACAATGCCGAGCCTCTGACATGGCAGCGTGCGAGATGATGTCATTGTATGTCATCGTTTATTGTACTACAGTCTACTGTGCATGTGCATGTGTATGCGCAGATTGTCTGCCAAATGGCGGTCCCAGTGAGACCAGGGATCGACTTCAGACTACCAACAGAAAGCCAGGAAGCAGAGAGCATCGTAGACTCAGACTGTTTCACTTTTGTGCAGCTCATCCTTGAACAAGATATGCTCATTGGGACAACTTGTGTCTTCTGAACTGGATGAAATGGTTGCTGAGATGGAACATGCTGTTAGGGACTGTTACTAGGAGACATTGAAATTTGTATTTCATTTTAGGAGTAATTATCCTAGAGCCACCATGCTCCGCAGCCTGGACCACGTGTATTCTGTGACCAGTCTTTATATCCATTATTGTGATAGTTTTGTGTTCGTTTGGGTATATGTAAGAGATATGTAGGGGGATGGCACGCAGGTTTGTACCTGGCTTGTTCCATTTGGACATGTCAATTCCCCTCCTACCCCTTATCAAGCCCCAGATATTGGAGGTAGGGCATACGGGAAGCTACACCCTGCACGCGAGGGTTACCGCCGCCCCGCCGCCGTCGAACCGCGCCGGCGGCCCGCTCACGCCCGGACAGCCCGCTAATTTCCGCTTGGGGCCGGTTGACAACCCGGCGCTCTTTCGCGGAGATTACTCATACCGGCTGGAGGTCCCTGAAAATGCCTCCCGCGTAACCTTCGTCCTGAACTCCGCCGACCCCGATGTGGACGCGGATTTGTATGTCCGTTTCGGAGAGGACAACGTTGTTCGAGATGGGAGAGTTGTTTCGGACTATTCTTCCGTGACGACATCCGGCAACGAGCGGATCGTCATTACCCGCTCTTCCGATCCCCCGCTCCGCGCCGGAACCTACTATGTCTCGCTGTCGCTATTCGATACGGGCGTCGTTGCCGAAGGCACGCTCACGGCAACCGTGCAGTGATGTTTGCGGCTGCGTCCGTCCGGGGAAAGGGGAAGCGAACGATGACGAACGCAAGCAAGGGCGGCGCTTGCGTTGCTCGCCCCTCGATTCCCGCTGGACCGTTCTCGACTGTCCGCCTAAGAGGATGAAGCTGCAATCCCGTCTCGGTCATGGAGAGCGTCGGCATTGTCATGATCGCGGGGATCGGCGAGAGCGGATTTCGCGGCGACGGCGGGCTGCCGGGCGCCGAAATGGGTAGGCGACCGGCATGAGCAGTTGGAAGGATGCCCACAGCTACATGAGTTGGTTGAGCCGGAAGACGGGAAAACAGTACCGCTTGTTGAGCGAGGCGGAGTGGGAGTACGCCGCGCGAGCGGGGACACGGACGCGGTACAGCTTCGGGGACGAGATAACGCCGAGCGATGCGAATTACGGCTGGAATATAAGAAAGACGCAGCCGGTAGGGAGCTATGAGGCAAACGGGTTTGGGCTGTACGACATGCACGGTGCGTCGGATGACGCCGCCCTTGCCCGCAGCGTCCCAGCCTTCGAACACGACGACGGCGCGGCGCTTCCGGAGCCGGTAGGCCGCGGCCACTTCCTTGAGGCGAAGTTGGAGCCGAGACAGTTCCTTCTCGTACGCGCCTCGGTCGGCGCGCAGCGTCATGTCCGATCCGGCGAGTTGCGAGCCTTCGGCGTGGCATGACAGCAGCGCGGGCGGAACGCTGCGATCAAGGCTGAGAGCAAGCTCCAGGGCTGACACGGCCCCTGCCGTTGCGCTACTTTATGGCGATGACTCTTGGCAACAGCATTCGCAGATCAGCCTGGACGGCCGCCGCAGCGCAGCTATTTATCCTGCTCGGCAGTGCGGACATCTTCGCCGAAACCCGAAACCACAAGGGCGACGTCTCGGACGTCCGCGTTGTGCGGCGCGTCGAACAACACCCCTACGCCTGGCGCGTCTGGCAGCCCTTCATCGTCCAAGGGGAGCGGGAGCGTGATCTCATCGTTGCTTACGGCGCGATGGTCAACGGCAAGAAAGACATGGGCGACATTCTGGCCGTCATCTCGCGGGACGACGGCGGCGCCTGGTCGGAACCGGTCCCCATATTCAATCACCGCGAGCGGCAGGGCGCCGTCCAATTTGCGTACGCCAATCCGGTGCTCTACCGCGCGCCCGGGCAGGATGTCATCTGGTGTTTTGCGATGCGCTGCCCCCATCTCCTATGAGAACAGCGAGGAATCACGGCTCGTCGGCGCCTTTACCGCCGACGGCGGCTGGAGCTGGACGCAGGTCGAGTTGAACATGAAATACAGCGGCCCGCTCATCACCAACGCGGCGCCGGCGCAGACCGAGATCGACGGCCGGAAAGTCTTCCTGCTGCCGGCTCATCGCAACACGCTTCAGAACGACCCGCGGGGGACGCGCGACCACTTCATCCTCTCGAGCACGAGCCTGCTCGAGTGGAAGCTCGAAGCGTATATCCCCCAGCCGACCACGGCCCGCGTGTTTCTGCACGAGGGCAACATGGCCCCGGGCGACAACCCCGGCGAACTCAAGATCGTGATGCGCACCGCGGACTATGACAACGCCGCCTTGACCACGAATCCGCCGCGCGCCTATTCGAGCGTCAGCGCCGACGGCGGCCATACCTGGAGCGTCGCCAAGGAGGAGCCGGACCTGCACAACGCCAAGTCGAAGGCATACTTCGGTCAGGCAACCGACGGCACGCACATCTACGTTTACAACGACGGTCCGGCGCAAAGCGAAGGCGGACGAATGGCGCTGCGCTACAAGACCAAAGCTCCCGGCGGCGCCTGGAGCGAACAAAAGACCTTCTATGACGCGGGCATCAAGAACTCATACCCGACGCTGATCGAGGTCGCGCCCGGCGACTTCCGGGCGGTGTGGGACAGCGGAACCGCCACCAGGGCGCGTACGCACATCCATTTCGGAAAGCTCAAGCTGAAGCCGTGACCCCTCGGGAGCAACAGTGACCCAAACGTTGACAACGGGCCGCCGTTGGCGATAGCATCGCAAGCGGCATGTCTCGCAGCGTCAACCGGCGCGAAGCGTTCGAGCGCCTGGCCGGTTTCTTGCTCGCTTCCCCGCTGCTGCTCGGGGCGGAAAAGCCCGAGCTCGCCGATTCCAGAAAACTCGCCAACGTCTTCGACTTCCGCGAGTTGGCAAAATCGCTGCTCGACCCGGTCGCTTTCGACTACATGGACGAAGGCGGCAAGGACGAGATTTCGCTCAAGGAAAACCGGCTGGCCTTCAACCGCATCATTCTGCGTCCGCGCTTCCTGACCGACGTTCACCAGATCGACCTGACTACGGAATTGCTGGGCAAGAAGCTCGACTACCCGCTCTTCGTCTGTCCGGCGGGCGGCAAGAACTGCTTTTTCAGAAACGGCGAGGAAGAGACCGCGCGCGGCGCCGCCGCGGCCGGCGCCATGTTCGTCACCAACGGCGGCATCGACGACTACCTCGCCTCGGGGAACGGCCCCGGTCACTGGTGGCGGTACACCACCGGCGGGCAGTTCCGCACGGAAAACACGATGCTCGACTTCGTGGAGGGGCTCGAGGATACCGACTGCACGGGCATCTGCTTCACGGTGGACAACATGCTCGTTTCGCACCGCGAGCGCTCGATTCACAACGGCCTCGTGCGCGGTTGGTGCAACCTGGACCGCATCCCCCGCGACAGCGCCGGCAACCTGATCTACAGCGCAGGCGACCGCACCTGGACAACCGGCGAGTACCCGAGCCGGCCGTTCCCGACGCCGACCTGGGATACGGTGAAGCGGTTGCGCGACGCAACCGAGCTGAAGATCATGCTCAAGGGGATCATGATCGGCGAAGACGTCGAGAAGGCCGTCGGGGCGGGCGCGGACGCCGTCGTGGTCTCCAACCACGGAGCGCGTCAACTCGACCACACCGGCTCGACGATCGAAGCGCTGCCCGAATGCGTCCAGGCGGCGGCGGGGAAAATGCCGGTGCTGATCGACGGCGGCTTTCGGCGCGGCACGGATATTCTGAAGGCGCTGGCTCTGGGCGCCGCCGCCGTCGGCGTGGCGCGGCCCTACCTTTGGGGGCTGACCTGTTTCGGCCGGGAGGGCGTGGCCAGGGTTTTGCAGCTTCTGAAAACCGAGTTGGCGCTCGATATGGGCATGTCCGGCGTCGCCAAGATCGCCGACATCGACCGCACCTTGGCAAGAATTCGCAATTGGGGATATACGGGAGGACGTTTATGACACGACGGGAATTTTCGATGCTGCCGGCCGCCGCCGGACTTGTTTCGGCAACGAGCTTGGCGAAGACGATCGCGGGCGAGAACTATCCGCTGCGGCGGCGGCGCAAGGTCGAAGTCTTGTTCCAATCGCCGGAGGGGCATCCCAACGGCCTGGAAGCAACCGAGGACGGCCTGTGGGTCGGCGAGCAGGTGACGGACCGCGTC
>CASBWJ010000002.1:0-89165 GCA_949130485.1 Agelas oroides | reverse complement strand
AAGAAACCACCAATGGAATCCAACCTCTGGCTACAAGACAATGTAAGAAAACAAAAGGAGTAGATGGAATTCAGTCTTGTGGGACTGTGGACATACAGTGAGTCAGCACTGTTTACTGCAAACATCAGCCTCCCAATAAAGCTTGCCCAACAATGGGTGGAATTCCCCCCCCCCCCCCCCCCCCCCCCCCCCCCCCCCCCCCCCCCCCCCCCCGACAGGGGAATTCCCCACCAGTCTGTTGGGCGGTGAAACTTAACCCTTTACCCCCGATAGCGCCCGTATGCGCCCGGAATTTTGACGACCTTTAAACCCGATAGCGCCCGTATGCGCCCGAGTTAGCTTCTGGCTATTTATCGCCACAGCTGCGCGTTTTTGAATTAGTACATAGTTATTATAAGCCACAGGAAGTCGATTGAAGCATAATTAGGCGGGGTGTCCCATAGGGACTTTCCCCGGAAATCGCATTCGAAGTTTGGCTGCCGACCGTGTTGAACCTAGCATTGTCACAGAACAGCTTGTATCCTACGCACAACTGGTTCTACAGAATTGTTTCTAGCTAATCATCTAAACAACAATGAAAACGTACCTTCGCTGGGAGTTTGGCCACGGATTTCCCGTCATTTCCAATGGATAGCGAGTACCCGCTTTTCATCCGTTCTGGCTTAGTCGAACTTCACTATCAACTCGTATGACTACTTCCTGAGTAAAGCAGGTTAGTTTTTGATTAAACTAAGCCTAACTATCAACCTGTGAACTCAGCTAGTTTACAAGATATAACGCTATCAATCGTCATGATACAAAATTGCCATTTTTCAATATCTTGTCTCGTGGCTACGAGATTGATTTCTGCGCATGCGCGTCGGGGGTAAAGAGTTAAGTTAAATGAACTGATAAAATTCCCTCGTTTTCTTCCAAGACAAACAACTTGTACACAAGTGAATACATGCTCACAACAATAACACCATCCCCTAGTTGCTTTGTAGCCATCACCATGGTAACAGAGAGGTTTTTCGTCCCTCATTATTGAGACTCATGTAGAGTCTAGGAGCACATTAGTCAGTTAGCAAGGACATGTTAGAACATTCTCCCCCCAGTATTTGTGGAAAGAGGTCTAAAATAAACAGTACATGTCACTGTGTACATTGTATGTGGTAACCACAGGTCCAAATTACAGTGCTTATTTGCTTACACAAGCACCAAATCTTGTAGTACCGTCTAACTAATATCCCTCCCTGCCATCCTGCAGGGCAGGAATTTAATTGCATTTCACTGACTTCAGTTGGCTTCTGCATAAATGAAGAGAAGGTTATCTGTTACCAACTTGAGCTCGGAAAATAACTTGCCAACGTTTAGACTGAATGCTCCAGTTGTCATCAGGGCGAAAGCGTTGGTAACAGATAACCTTCTCTTCATTCAGGGATTTAATTGCACTTCACTAATTAGCACATAACATGAAACTTTCAGAAGCAGCCACCAGTGCCCATGAAAAACCCCCTCTAATGTGTTGCTATGCAGTTTAACTAGATAATCATTGAGTCGTCACCATGGTAACAGGTTTTTCCTTTGCCCAAAAATGAGAACACCTCTCTTATCAGGACGATTATTTTGGTCCCAATGGTGTCCGTAGTAGAAAGGTTTCACTGTAGAGGTACTGTTCCATTGCTAGGTGACCAAATGGACAAAAAATATTTTGTAGTTTTGTAGCATGATGAGCGGGTGGATCAAAGGTACCGTCAGTTATCATGTCTTGCACTCTCTCCATGGATGTGTACGATTTTACTTATGACATCATTCTCGGCAGGAAAGAGTGTACCCCTATACTCTTTCCTGCCAGCGTAATGGAGGCAGGATGGGTAAAAAACAGTGTCAGGGTACCATCTTTTACCCACCCTGCCTCCTTTACATAGGCAGGAAAGAGTGTAGGGGCTCACTCTTTCCTGCCCATTATAAGCGGGATGATGTCATAAATAGTGTAATTTTATCTGCACCCCTAGTCCATATGTCACTGTAACATACATACATCTATGATGATGACAGTCAATACTGTACTGGTGTGTGATTTCAACCTCCAAGAACTACCACCCATCATTCCCCAACATTCTGAATCAGCCACTAATTCCCAATAACTATTACAATGTTCGTATTCACTATGAAATAATGCTCAATTTCTACCCGGGACTGCCACACATTAATCCCCTACACTCAATCACTGATTCACAAGAATACAGAGTTATACAGAGATATACAGAGTTATACAGAGTTAAAGAGTTATACAGAGTTATACAAGAGTTGACATACCAGTACGTTTCTTCCATTGAACAGAGAGAACTTGTCGAGGTGACTCCGGAATGAGCCCATGGTGACCTCTCCTCTCTCCCAGTAGCGGTTGAACACGTCCATCAGTGGGTTCTGAGCGGGGAGAAGGATGAGAAGGAGAGGGGAGAGGGGAGGGGGGGGGATGGAAGGAGAGGAGAGTGGAGAGGAGGGAGGGAAGGAGAGGGAGGGAAGGAGAGGGAGGGAAGGGAGGAGACATAGAAGTGGTAATAGGAAAGAGAGATAAAGGAGAGGAGAGGAGGATGAGTTGGAGAGAGAGAGAGAGAGAGAAGAGAGAAGAGGGAGAGGAGAGGGGAGAGGAGGAAAAAGGGAGGGAAGGAGAGGGAGGTGAGGGGGCACAGGGGAGGGGTGAGAGGGGAAAGAGAGAAGAGGGAGATGGAGGTAGTCAATAAGTCTACATGTACAGATAAAAGATATCGGTTTTGCTGACTCTTATGCAAACACACCCCAGTGTTGATGGGAGAGATAGAACCAAAATAAATAATAACAGCTCTTGTTTACGTGGTTCAATAAACATCCCTGATGGAGGATTGGGAAAGAATCAGCCATCCCAGTGTTACAGCTGCTGACTCACTCCCCGGCCTCGTAAACAGGAAACTAGGATTGCACATGTACTGTAAAGTTTACTGTCAACACTCCAGTACAACATAACCACACACACTCATGTACATGTACACTAGGAAGTCATTTGTCCCCAGCCTCATAAACATAAACAAGACAAAAAGATCATACATTGACTGTAAAGTTTACTGTCAACACTCCGGTACAACATAACCACACACACTCATGTACATGTACACTAGGAAGTGTCACTTGTCCTCGTAAACATAAACAAGACAAAAAAGATGTACTACTTCCACTGGTTGCTCGTACTTGCCCGGCCCGAAGGTGAAGCCTTCTTTTTTAATGTTCTGTGCAATAACAAATCGCTTACTTCCGTATACTAGAATCTGTTTGGCTGCTGCTTGCGCCTTTCTTACATGGCTTGCTAGCTGCCGGTCTTCCTCCACAACATTGTGAACTCGGGGTGAGCCTGGTATCTTTGCGCATTGCTTACATGAGCATGGTATAATTTGCTAAAAGGGCCACAACAATTTTCAGAACAAAACGAAAATGTTTACAGGTTGTTCAACCGACTGAAACACTGCAAGTTGTCCAAGCAGTAAGTAATGGCGTAGCCTTGTCCCCAGAATCTCCCGCGAACATTGTGAACTTGGGAGAGCCTGGCATTCTTTCTTGTGTGAGCGTCATGTAATTTGCAAAAGGACCACAATTTTCAAAAATGTTGTTTAACCAACTGAAACGCTGAGTTTGGTTGTGGAAGGACTAAGCCACGTCTTGTCCCCAGGCTCTTTCTCAGCTTTGACAACAGCTGGATGAAAATTAGTGCTTAACAGCTGCAAAATTGTTTAAATTAGTGCTTAATTAACAGCTGCAAAATTGTTTGATTTGCTTAGCAACCAAGCATGTGCCGTGCCTCTAACTATGAACCTGGGAAAAGACGTTGCTAAGGGTTACTACTACTGAGCTCTATTGGGTATTCTACCTTCTCAACACTAGCAAACAGGGAACAGACACACACGTCATCCCGCTCAAGACTAATTAACCTATAGGACAAGAGTAAGGTAACCTATACTGTATACAGACAACATACAAGTAACCACATTCTTTCATGTCCTGAGACAATGATGTTGGAATGTGCTCAGTCAGGTGCTTTGATGTTACGTAACTAATGTGTACAGTTGCTAGGAGACAAAATGTGTTCAGGTGAAATAATGGCTCTGAACAACTCAGTCAGGTGCTTTGATGTTACGTAAGTTCTTAAGTTGTATGGGGTACATACACTTGTGTATAGTGGGAAGTTGCTAGGAGACAAAAGATGTTCTAATGTCTAGACAGGGAGGGGAGAGGAGGAGGCTGCAGGATTGTGCATGCGGAAACATTTGGTATGGGAAAGAGACCAAAAAGGCCACTTTGGAACATAGGTTCTTGCTGTCAACCTCACTAGCAGTAAAACATACCAGTGAAGTAGGGCGTATCAAAACCATTTCTAGATGTTATGTCTTACCGGTGTTTGAAGATTAGCTGCCGTGTGCATCGCTGGAGGGGGGTAGGAGGGAGGGATGGGGGATTGTCTGCCACTGCTAAAGATCTTTTCAAACTCTCTCACTCGCGGATGCTCACAACAAAACAGCTGGCTTGATAATTGGAAGAGAAAGTCTTGCTTCAAGTCTTGAGCTTCGTTGTACAGTTCGCCCAACAGGCTCTCCCCGACCTGCAAGTAGGGGTCAAAGTACAGCAATGAGTCCACCTTCACCATTCTTGTGTTCTGCCGGTTCCAGACGTAGGGATGTTCATAAACCATTGCTCTAGCAATCAGGGCTACCTCATACAGTATTGTGTCCTCGAGGCTATTTTTGATCGTTGGGTAGACGTCTTGTGCCTTCAACTGCAGCGGGTCAATCAAACACTCGCACGTCACAAGATTGCGACAATATTCTTCTTTAACGCTGAGAATCTTCTGAATGACTGCTGATCGGAGACTGACACAGCTCATTTCCGATCCTTCCTTCCCTCTCATGAGCATGATAACGGTTCTGCACTCGTCAATCATCTCCACGATTGTTTCAATACCGTTCAGATCAAGCCACCGCAAACCATTCTTCCAGATTGTACACTCTCGTTCCCCCGTACAGAGATCATGGAACCCATTCAAGGGAGCAGAGTGTTTTGAAACAGCAAACCCGAACGCAAGCCGAAGGAGTAAGATTTGGAGAAAGCGCGGAGTGAAGAACTGATTTTGTCTACAAAGCAGACACCAGCCGGAGTAGAAGGAGAAATCGTCATCTTTCATCCAGACCGTGTTGTCCGGTTGTTCGGAGCTGATCAGACCAGGGAAAAAAATGTACGGCTTTGCGTCATGGGAGGAGTGTTGTGGCTGGGAGGGTGGTTGGCATGTTCTAGAGGGGTGAGGAGGATAAGTGTGTCGAGGATGAGAGGGCTCTGGTTTTTGATTGCCATGGATAATGGGATGAGGTGAGGGAGATGGAGGGTGTGATTGATACATAGGTCGTTGCTCTATCGGATATCGGTTTGCTGCGGAAGGAAAAGACAAGCTTAGCTGTTGTGAGGGAGATCGCTGAGTATGTGGAGGGGGGTGCTGACAGTGGGCGTCAGTGGCGTGTGGAGAATGTAAATTAGTCTCTGAAGGGTTCTGTGTATGAGTGGAGGAGGAGGAGGAGCCAAGGTGAGTAGGTTTTGAGATACCAGTCGATTGGAGTAGGGAGGAGGAAGAGCAGGAGGAGGGGGAGAAAAGGTTACCCCCATCCTTTTCTGGTGACTCAAGTGGTGAAGAAATGTATGATGACTCCATGGAGGTATGTCTGCTACTGTCCTTTGCTAGATCTTCCTCGGAACTCGAGGAAGAGTGTGGGGAGGAACCACGAAGCAGTGGGGGATGCAGGGGGGATGTACCACGAGAGTGCGGAGGACCCGACCGGCCATTGTTGATCAGTTCGAGCACTTCGGGATCATTGACGATGTTGCAGAACTCGAGTCGTCCGAGGAACGAGACAACAAGGGCAGGGTCAAGATCGCTAAAGCTGGTCTGGATCTGTGACCATGACAGGATGCCCGTACGAGATGCCTCCAAACAGTGCTCTTTGAAATCCCGTGGGGCAAAGATGCGTCCGTTGATTTTGTTGAGCAAGCTATCAATATCAAGGATGATCCAGCTCTTCTCGAGGCTCCATGAGTTCTTGAGGAATAAGATGCTCATACGATCGCTGAGTGATTCGGCTAGCTCGCACAGTCGTTTGGCGTTGAGGGGGATTGGGTAGTCAGACATCTGTCCCACTTTGATCACTTCAGCAATGGTGCAGGAGAGCTGGAATCGGAACTTATCCAGGAGGAAGACGCTGAGCACGTGACAACAGGCATCAATTTCAGTGTCTGTACGAAGCTCTTTGCAACTGTGTGTGATTCCCTGACGCAGTTTGTGATGCTTTCGGGGCTCCCTGCAAGAAATGAATATTTCCTAATAAGGCAATGTGACTTATAACACTGAAAATAAAACCAACTTGGAAAGACAACATTTGCCACACAAGCTATAAATGTTTTCATTTCAAAGCTAGCCATGTGGCATGCACCACAATCCATTCTGCATGTGAAACACATGTGGCAGTCCCGAATAGAAATCGAATATTATTCCGCTGCGTATTTCAAGCGCATCACCAAGTTTGACGCGCTATAGCGCTGAGCTTCCGCTAAGGGCGGGGCTCATACGCGCTTCATAGACGCATCAGATATTCATGCATTTATACACGTCGCGTATGAGCCCCGCCCTTAGCGGAAGGTCAGCGCTATAGCGCGTCAAACTTGGTGATGCGCTTGAAATACGCAGTGGAATAATATTCGATTTCTATCCGGGACTGCCACACATATGAAAACATAGCTAGGTAGTACTAAACTCGAAGCATTTAGCGAAGGTAAACCTGTGGCACTGAACTATAGTGAGCGTCTTGGAGTATTGTTTAGACTTGTTCTCAGTCCACTAAAACTAGCGTCACTGCTTGCACCAGACGTGGTGGAGGACCCTAGCCTCGTTCCCAGGCTCTTGTGTGGAAGAGGAAATGAGCCTGGGAATGAGGCTAGGCCAGTCGTCAAATACCTTTGGTAACTTAGATGCTAATGTTAGAAAATTCAAGGAGTTCAAAGGTTATCACCTTGGCAATGTAATGTAAAAGGTGATTTGGTGAAAACTCTCAAGTACAGTTGACCTTCAACCCAGTCACACTTGCAATTTCAACTTGAAATTTCATCTACAGGATTTTCCCATGCCTGAATGGATTATATATAGTCTGCTAGTCGACTTCCATATATGGAAAATATGGCTAACCACATGCTGTGTGCTGTATTTCTAATCATCAACTGATAAACTGGGAGAGCCAAATTATTGGTCCATGTGAAAATATGCACTAGCAGGTGCCACAAAGCTCAAAATCATGTTTCTATTTATAGTTTCTATAAATAGAAATTATACTTTGTCCTTTACATAACATACCCTCTCCCTAGCCTTGTTCCCAGGCTTTCCCCCACGTGTGAACAAAAAATTGAAAGGAAAGGGGGGAGCCTGGTAAAATTTATCCTGTGAGAAATGTCACAGGTAGAGAGAACTTAATTACATGTGGGCGAACGAATGGACTTGCCAATCCAGGCTCTCTCCCACTTTTCCGTACTGCAAGCGATGGAAGCTGGGTGGGGCCGGGAAACGAGGCTACCTCTTCCGAGAGTGTTTCATCACCATGACAACAAACCATAAACAGTAGGTTGATTTAGTGACAACTTTCGTGAGTTGAATGAGAGGAGAGTGGAAAGCTGGTAGTAAATGTGATGGTTTTGAGGGCTGGTGGTTGTATGTACATGTAAAAGAGCCCTGGGTCCGATTCCTGGCAACTGCCAGCTTCTCAGGTTCGTCTGCCTCATACCATCAGAACAAGGTGTGAGCTGATGCAAGACAGGTTGAAATACCGCCAATTTCCTGGTTAGGGATTTTCCCACAAACCTGGCACTATGCTGACAGAGCATGAGAATACCAACGCCTAATCATTCAAGGTGTTGACATGTATGTATTTTCCAGCTGAATGGTGAAGTTGATCGACACAAACAGCCCTTGTTTGTTTGGAACAAAGCTCACTCAGTGGATACTGCCAGGTGAGCTCTGGATCACCAGCTAAAATTGCTTCTATTAGCAAAGCATTTGACTGGTTTCATGGAAGTACCCATCGAAAGTTACCATAGCAAGCAAGCTATATAGGATTAGGATTAGGGTAGTATCCACTGGACAAGTTTCAGCCCAAAAAAAAACAATAAGGGAAATCCCTTAAAATACAGCATAGCAACAAGTTGGTATTGTGCAGTACTGCACAAATAATTATTAGTCTCATTTTCAGGCCCCGCCCAGCTATCTATTGCCTGCAATACTATACTACAAGCAATGGAAAACTGGGTGGGGCTTGGGAATTAGACTAGCACATGATACACATTAATATCTATGGTGCGATGTATTGCGTAATACTCATGACGAGTCATGTGACAAGCATGTGACAACATACCGGCAATCTACGGCGAAGAATCCAGCGAAATGCAGCGATGTACTCGACGTTATCCTGCTTTTTGCGAAACTCTCAAAGGCCGATATTTTGGCCTTGTAGCTCCCAGGTAGCTGTTTCTTCAAGATGTCTTTGTGACTGGCAATGATGATGATGTGCGGGGGGCTGGTGTCCGGCAGGTGGTGACTCTCAAGAAACTGCAGCCAGTAGGTGATCCGCCTGTAGGAGGGAGAGAGGGAGGGAGGGAGAGAGGGAGGGAGGGAGGGAGAGAGGGAGGGAGGGAGAGAGGGAGGGAGGGAGGGAGAGAGGGAGGGAGGGAGGGAGAGAGAGAGGGAGGGAGGGAGAGAGAGGGAGGGAGGGAGGGAGGAAGGGAGGATGAGTGTTTTGGGGGCATTACCAGACACAAACCCATTCCTCGGAGTTGAGGTCAGAGGTTTAAAGACCAATCACACTGGAGTTGCAACATCCAAAAACTGGATGGGGGGGAGGGCTTGCCTACTTCAACATAGTGACACACCATATATTGAATATGTAAACTTTGCAATAAGCAGAACCCTGAGGAAGCCCTAAATTTTTCCTCTTGGGTGTGTGGTATTGATGCACACATAACATGTTTGGTATGTGAGGAGTCAGGTTGATCAAAATGTTTGTGTTCTGTGGTGTCTCCATGCACTGCACAGCTGATTTCAGTTGCATTCGAATATTGCGTACCCCGTGGGGTTTCATGGAAATTATGTCCTCATGGAGCAGGACTCACGTAAACTCAAGTCAAGTCAAAGAATCTCAGCAATCCAGTTAGTTCCGACTACCCTTAAAGAACCCCAGCGTAATTCAGGTCATGAGCCCTCTCTAGCAGAATATAGTTTCCATGAGCCCACAGAATATGATATTTGAAGGTGACTGAAATCCACTGTAAGCACTATATAAATTTGTGCTAGACATACTATCACTACAAACTTGATTCACTATTCAATCAATCACTTACCTCTTGACGTCTGTGTCATTCTCTGCGAGGTTGACGACCAAGAGAAAGAGCGGTGTGGATGACGTGCTGCTGTGCTCCAACAAGGCAGCATGGCTGGCGTAGTACTCGTACTGACCAGCAAAATCAAACAGGAGCACTTTACCGAAATCTGCGGTCTCAAACTGTATTGGGATGATACCAGCAGTCTGGGGGTTGACATTCTTCACGTGGTAGCGTGGCATAATCTTTGCCATCACCCTAGACGGTATTCTCAGCTCCTTGAGCGCAGTGACGAGGGTTGTTTTACCGGATGACGGATGACCAAGGACGTACATGTGAACCAGAGAGTCGAGTGGCTGTTCCTTCTTGTACTTGAGAAGGAGTTCAGGAATTCCCTTTGTCCGTGCTCCGCTGCGGATAAGCTTCATGATTATCCCTTTCTTTCTAGCAATTTCAATCGGAGTTTTACCGCCCTCACTCTTGCTTTCCAGGTCAATTTTTTGTGTGCCTAGGAGATCCCTTACGACATCCTCACGGCCAAAACGGCAGGCAGTGTGCAGCAGGGTATAACCAGCAAAGTTACGAGTCCCCACATCACAATTCTGCTCATAAATGAGGTACTGGACAATGTCGACATGACCGTTCTGGCAAGCGACGTGAAGGAGAGTATTTCCAGCGTGATCGATACTAGCCGTGCTGCAGCCCTGCTGCTCAATCAAATACTTAACCACATCCAAGCGACCACTGCTGGAGGCGGAGTGGAGTGGGGTTTCGCCAAAGTTGCTCGTGGCGTTCTCATTTAGATGTCGCTCACCTATGAGATATTGGGCGATTTTCAGGTGCCCTTTTCCGCAAGCAACGTGCAACAGGCTTTCGCCAAGGGTACCGGGAGCCTTCGGATCGCACTCAAGATCGCTTATGAGAAAGCGGACCGCTTCTAAATGGCCGTTGTTACAGGCTGCAAATAACGGCGTCATTCCTTCGTTGTTCGCCTGCTTTGGATCTAAACCGTGCTCGTTCACAAGGTACCTCGCAACTTCACAATGGCCTCGGGTGACGGCGACGTGTAGTAAGGTGTGTCCGTGCTCCGTCACATAGTGGGGGTCAAAGTCAAACTTCTCAATTAACTCGCTGGCTACCTCCTTCTTCCCTCGTCTGCACGCCCAGTAGTGTGGAGGGTTGCCGAGTGGAGGGGTCCGTGAAGGGTCGTGGTACACCTTTCTCACCAGACTACGGACAGTCTCGATGTCGCCCTCCTCGCATGCCTTTGTGAGTCTACGATACTCTCTATCCTCACCCGGCTTCACAACTCTGTCGCGTTCGTCTCCCATCTCTGGCTGTGTGTTCGTGACTCGGCTAAACGTGAACGTGTGTGCAACGCATAATTTCATCGATTGATCAATGGGTAGGGATTTCCGTTAAAAAATTATTGAGTGATTTTTTTTGTTAAAGGTCAAAGGTTGATTGGTAATGCTTGCCACACCCACTTTAATTTGCGGTTAAAGTTAGTACTAGCTAAATTAGGTCTTCACAGTTACCCTGTTCTTACCCTGTCCTTTTGCTATAGAGAGACCCGTCACTGCCTCCAGTTGGCCTTGGAGTGACACTCGTGTTCTTCGAAAGAGATGTACAAGTCACTGGCTCTCTTAGTTTTCTATACAGTCAGCTCTAGTCTATCAAGCCAGACCATCTCTGGAGGGAGAGATGGTCTGGCTTGATAGACTAAGTCAGCTCTAGCTCTCACTTGCAGAAAGTATACAACGTCAGACTACATAACGTTCAATTCATAGCCAGTAACTAATGTCACTGGTACCCGTCGATTTGATTCATACGGTTTTGCCTTTCGGAAACAGGGGTAAAGTATAAGGGTTAATTGGGTAGAGTTGTTTTTATTTAACCACACCATACTATACTACATGCACATTACATCGGAAACAAGGGCAAGGGTATAAGGGTCGGGTAGAGTTTTTTTTGTTTTTTCCCCAAAACAAAACCACACCATAGCACTATGATTAGTCATACTACATTACATCATCTTGTAAGCATTTCATTGGAGGAGTATACTCCTTTTACGGCATCGAAAATTAGGATAATAGTTCACACAGACTTCGTATAATGTACAGCATACGGTAGTTTACACTAAACTGTGCTTCTCTCAATGTAGTACAAGCTGCTACAGCCACAAGTGCTTTACGTCACAACTGTGCCATATCTGTTATATGTGCATGAATAACTTTAATTTGTCTTCTCGTTGGTAGCGTGCCCAATACCAAGAGTTTATTTGTGCAACTCCCATTATGGTTTCTATACCCGCCATCCTGTATAGGATGACATAGGCAATCCGCATGAATATGCTTAGCAGCATGAAGCCATTCTATAGGTGCTAGTGAACTTGTGGATCAAGTCATATAGTCTCGTCCCCAGACCCCACCCTCTCCGGGAGGCATGCGTGGGCGGGGCACGAGACTACAAGTCATACTACTGTATATAGGATCAGCTATTGTCCTCTATTAGCCTCGTTCCCAGGCCACTCCAAGAAACTCCCGGTTTATCTCCACAACTGCGAATTAAAATCTGGGAGTGGCCTGGAAACGAGGCTAGTCCTACGTACACAGCACCACGCTAGACTGGCCTAATTCATGTTGTCAGTAAACCATACAATGGCACTAACCAGATTAAAAAGGCAATTATTTTGATGGTTCACACCCTGGACATTTCATTGAGAGATGTTCCTGAACAGTTCTCGGAAAGAGTTCAAGAAGTGTACCAGGGAATAATTATACTCGAGAGTAAGAGCATGTAATCTAATACTACCTCATGTTCATGTGTATTCCTCCTGGGTTTGCTTGTGGTTTGCAGCACTGTAAAGCTGCAATTGCACATAATAAAAAATTGGGAGAGGAAGAGTACATGTATGTAACTCAAGTAGTTGCTGTAGTGATACCAGAATCTCCCGCCTGTAATATGCCTGCCCATATGGCTTTTCTAAGTAAGTGTGAAATAATGCTCTATTTCTATAGCAAGAGGGCTTAAATGGACATGTAAAGCAAACTTTGAAATGCTTCAGCTACTATCAATATTCTATTTTTAGTACAGGCGGGAGATTCTTCCTGTTTCACGAAACGCTGAAGTTACACACTCTTCCTCTTTCCTTTTTGTATCATGCGCTCTTGGCAGCTTTTGGAATAGGTATCTAGGCAGTGTATCACTAGTCATGCTCCCAGAAGCTCACCTGGCTTCTTGGTACTGCATAAAACTGGGCCCCGAGGACAGAAACAGTCCATATAAAATGCCTATGGCATTGCTTACCTGCTACAATATGATCACTGTACCGATGATGTTTTGTAGCTACTAATAATTAATATCTTTACGCACTGGTTGCTAAGTGACAGTATTCCCAAGTTTTCCCTGAGTTTTTGATATCACTTGAAAACTGGAAGTGGGAAAAGCCTGGAAACCAAGTATCTTCTTATCAAGCTTTCATCATTTACTACTAAATTGGGACAAGAACTGTGAAATAAAAATGAACAAGAAAGGGTGTATAAAACTAGCATACAGGCAATACATGAACATATACAGGTTATTGGAGAAACAGTGTGGTTGCCATGGCAACAAGAATGACCAGTAATGGAAGCAGGATGAACAATAGCATAGCTGTGGATACTCCTGGGGAGTGAGGGAAGGGAGGGGAGTGAGGGGAAGTGAGGGGAGTGAGGGGAGGGAGGGGAGTGAGGGAAGGGAGGGGAGGAGGGGAGTGAGGGGAGTGAGGGAAGGGAGGGGAGGAGAGGAGTGAGGGGAGTGAGGGAAGGGAGGGGAGGAGGGGAGTGAGGGGGAGTGAGGGGGAGTGAGGAGAGGAGGGAAGTGAGGGGAGGGAGGAGGGGAGGGAGGAGGGGAGGGAGGAGGGGAGGGAGGAGGGGAGGGAGGGGAGGAGGGGAGTGAGGGGAAGTGAGGGGGAGTGAGGAGAGGAGGGAAGTGAGAGGAGGGAAGTGAGGGGAGGGAGGGAAGGGAGGGGAGGAGGGGAGTGAGGGGAAGTGAGGGGAGGGAGGGGAGGAGGGGAGTGAGGGGAAGTGAGGGGGAGTGAGGAGAGGAGGGAAGTGAGGGGAGGGAGGAGGAGAGGGAGGGGAGGAGGGGAGTGAGGGCAAGTGAGGGGGAGTGAGGAGAGGAGGGAAGTGAGGAGAGGAGGGGAGTAAGGGGAGGAGAGAAATGAATGGTAGTACAATACCAAGAGCGCATGATGTCATTTTTATTTCACAATAAAAAATGATGTCATCATGCGCTCTTGTACAATACTCACCACTCTGTGTCGTAACCATGGTAACACAACACGTCCTATCAGCTGACACACTCAGCAGTGCTTCTGCGGGTTGTTCAGGGAGTTGGTTTCTGGCTGGTACAAAGGTTAGTCCTGTCACAAATACACTGTGTACTCTCGATACCCTTGTGAGGAGCTGTGTGTGGGGGAGGGGAGAGGAGAGGGGAGGGGGGGAGAGGGGGAGAGGGGGGCTGTAAGCTACACTTGAAACATGCTCACATTATCAATTCACCTTCAGATCTCTGCTACTGTAGACAGAGATGTTACCATCCGTTGTTCCCACGGCAACTAGGGAGCCAGAATGACTGAGGGAATGAAGAAGGGTTTCTACGTACATGATTGTACTGTACACCAAGGTGCAAAGGGGCCTTACACAGTTTCAGTTAATTACCAAATGTAGTCACTAGAGCAATGGCAGCAGTTTAATTGTTTACAGTTGGCTAGCCTCGTCACCAGGTCTTCCCTGGCTCCAGATTTTGAATTTGTTTCACATACAGTGATCAACCACTGGAGTCGGGAAAGCCCTCCATGGGAGCTAAGCTAAGGAACAGATACATAGGCTGTCATAAAATAGTGGCGAAAGGACTCACCTCACCATGCACCAGTGGCGAAAGGTTATTAAACTCACCTCACTAGTGGTTAAAGGGTTAAACTGACCTCACAGCTAGTGGTAAGAGGGTTACTAAACTGACCTCACCGCTAGTGGTGAGAGGGTTACTAAACTGACCTCACCACTAGTGGTGAGAGGGTTATTAAACTGACCTCACAGCTAGTGGTAAGAGGGTTACTAAACTGACCTCACTGCTAGTGCACATAGCAGCTCTTTGCCGGTCTTTCTGACTCGTGAGGGCTGCCAGGTACTGGTGTCCCATTGAATCACGTAACTATGGTGACCAGCTCGTGGGTTCCACTTCAGTGGGACATTGATGGTGAAGAGATCGGCGGCATCGTTGACTTCTGTATTTTGTTGTGGGGAGAAGCTGGTTTGTGTGTGTGTGTGTGTGCATGTGTGCATGTGTGTGTGTGTGTGCATGTGTGCATGTAAGTGGACAAGACATACATGCACATTCTCTGGGAATCAACTGACCACAGCAGAATCCCCCCCCCCCCCCCCGCCTCAGAACTCTAGTTAGATATATTTTTGAAGCTACAACTGATCACGCATACCAGCATGCTCGGAATTTATATTTTGATCTTTCGTCAGGTGACCATTCAAAGTTATTCCCCTTCTTCCCCTCTTCCAAGTCCCAGACAATGGCCTCCCCACCTCGACACACTGACACCATCTGGGGAGGAGAGGAGGGGGGTAGGAAGGTGGGAGAGGAGGAGAGGAGGAGTAAAGGAGGGAGGAGGGGAGGAAAAGAGAAGAGGGAGAGGGCGAGAGTACAGAATGGGGAAAGAGGAAGGGGAATCTTAAATCTGTCTCACTGAATTAGGCCACACCCACCTGTAATCTTGAAGGGTGACAGTCGAGACCTTCTATCTCATTTTCGTGACCAACAAGTGTATGTATCTTGTCCAGTGATGGGTACTATGGGGGGTGTGGAGGGAGGGAGGAGGAGGTTTGCATACACCAGTGTGCAGAAAGGAGATATGTTGCCTAGCTTCGTACCCAGGCTCTTAGGAGGCAGGGCCTGGGTTTGACACTAACTTGTGGTCAGCCCTCACACTCACCTTCCACACCCTCACCACCCCATCCACTCCCCCCGTCACAACATATGCCCCATCATGTGAGAACTTGACAACTTTCTGATAAGAATCAGTTTTCGCAAAGTCAGATTGTGCGGAGGCCATCACTTCAAACTGGGATTCTTCTTCAGCTTCTCCCTCCTCGTGTGGTGTTGTGTGTGTGTGTGTGTGTGTGGTAAGGGTGATGTACGGTGGAAGAACTACATGTATCTGACAAATTACTATTTTGTACCTCCTTTAAAGAATCACCAGATTCCTCTCGCTTCTTTTCTTCATCTTCACTCAGCCTCTCCTCCTCCTTTTCTTCTTCCTCCTCCTCTTCATCCTTCTCCTCCTCCTCCTCTTTTTCCTCCCCCTTCTCCTCCTCCTCCTTCTCCTCTTTTTCCTCCCCCTTCTCCTCCTCCTCTTTCTCCTTCTCCTCCCCTTCCACCTCCTCCTTCTCCTCCTCTTCCTCCTCCTCCTTTGCCCTCACAACTGAGAACAAACAACACGAGGACTCTACACCAGCGGCAATCACACCATGGTCACAAGGGTGGGGGGCCGAGTTCATGATCAGCCTGTCACCAAGATCAAAATGGTGGGAACGCTCCGCTACATAGTTCACACCATCGTGGAACAGACCATATACCTCCTGTGAAAGTGAGTGAATTACAGATTCAAAGTGTTCTTTCTCTAGCCTCGTTCCCATTCCTCCCCCACAGCTATTGCTGTTTGCAGTGTGAGTAGTGTGTACTATAGTGGAGGACTTGGAACCATGACAACTCTGCATCTACATGTAGTCTCGAACCCAGACCCCCCTCCAAAGTTGAAGGGGGGTCTGGGCTCGAGACTACTCCGCATCCACCTGCAAGAACAATTAATGAACCACAACTCCTTAAAAATATGTCTAGGTATCACCCACTGTGCACTAGGACATGTTTCGGCCAATAACAGGCCTCATCATCAGCTGCACCACCTACTATTAACCCAATTCTAATGAAATAGACCTTCACCATTTGTTGCCGCCCTACTGTTTTATTGTTAACACAAACCAATAGATTTACTAAGGGCTGGGGGACTCTACAAGTTCTAGAAAATAGTATACAAACATTGCACGTGATATTGATTGATGCATAATATATTATAACCTTGGCTTACTAGTGCGTTTGGTACTCCCGTCTTCGCCCTCCCTCCCCCTCCTGCTAAATAAAACTCTCCCTCACGTAGTGAAGAAATACTGTACACGGGAAAATCACACGTAAACAACTCCCTCGACGCCATGTCTGCTACACGTTTCGGGGTTTCCCCGGAATGAAGCAGTCTCGTTCCCAGACGGTTTCAGAATGTGATTTAATAGCTGTTACTGCGACCGAGTAAACGCCCAGGGTGAGGGATTACTTCGTGAGGGTTTGAACTGTTTCCCTCAGGCCGGCAGGAGAAGACAGCGGGAAGAGTTGACTCTGTCACGACTTATTCGAGGGTGTTTTTGCTCCATTGTGAGAGATGGCGACCGTGCACCCTGGAGGAAAGAAACACGTCTGCTATTACTACGATGGTGAGTTTGTGCGCGGAGCGTGAGCTGTCAGCATATAGCATACCCGCAGCGTAGCCATTGGTTTGTCACCGTTTGGACACTGCTTTTAAGTTTGTGTGTTGAGGGCGTATCAAACTCGGGCCTCGGGTGTCCACTGCGGGACTTCCCCCCTCATTGTCGTAACCGTCTAAGCCTAAGCCTAAGGGCAGTACCAGTGGTTGCTCGTGTATGTGTGTGTCTGGCACAATTGGTTTGTCCTTAAATGAAGATACATTCCCTATATTGATAGTAATAATGGTTATTAGCTATCTTGAGACGGAAATTTTTCCTTTATACGGAAATTTTTCCTTTTATTATTAGACGGTTTCTGGCCGACCTCTTCCAGAGGGCAACCAAGTGGTTGGGAAGCTTCTTCTATCCCACACTTGTCACTCATTGTGGGGGAGCGGTATAACACTCCTTTGCCTGTATTTAGCAGCAGCACTGCATGCAGACCTGCCCGTTCTCCTCCAGTAGCGAGCCACACCCCATGAAAACTATCCCCATGAATCATAGCCAATTTACTAACATTTGTAAGAGAATGCTGAGATAAGTGGCTGAGAACAAGTTGAAAGATACCTTAGAACAAATTAGCAAGCCATAGAATAACCCATTACAGGTCCTTGCAGTGAGCGCTTTTTGGTAAAATGATCAAGGCCTTGGGGGAGGGTGGGTAAATATTTCCCCTAGGACAAATTGGATAATGTTAAGAAAAAATTAGCCAGTGCTCAAAAGATGGTGCGTCCCAAATAACCATTAGATGGTCACCACCTGTAGTGGAATATTATACAGAGGTTCGGCGACATTATCAAGTCCTTGAAGGGTTAAATCATGAGATAATTCCCTCCCTTCTCTGATCTCACAGGGGACATCGGAAACTACTACTATGGGCAGGGACACCCGATGAAGCCTCATCGGATCCGAATGACACACAACCTCCTGCTGAACTACGGGCTCTACAGAAAGATGGAGATATACGTAAGCTCTAGCCTTGTCCCCCCTCTCCCCAACCATCTCATGATCCTTCTTTGAGGAGAGGGACCTAGGGATCTGTCATGTTGTCTTGTTCATCCTTCCCCCCTCCCCAGCGTCCCCACCCTGCCTCTCATGAAGAGATGACCCGTTACCATAGTGATGATTACATCAGGTTTCTACGCACTATTCGTCCGGATAATGTCGCAGAATACACAAAACTAATGCAGAGATGTGAGTGTGTGAGTGTGTGGGTGTGACTGTGAATGTGTGGGTGTGTGTATGGAGGGTGGTGTGTGGGGGGGTGAGGTGGTGCATGTGGTGACTATCATGTTCCCCTTACAGTCAACGTGGGTGAGGACTGTCCGGTGTTTGACGGATTGCATGAGTTTTGCCAGCTGTCCGCAGGAGGCTCCATTGGTCAGTTGTCATGGCAACAATACTCTTGCATATTAATGTAGTGTTGTATCCTCCATTATCCAAACTGTGTCAGTACTTGAGGCTACCTTGTGTGTGTCTCTTGTTGTCATGGTTACATGCAGCTGGAGCCGTGAAGCTGAACAAGCAGGAGACGGACATTGCTGTCAACTGGGCGGGCGGACTGCACCATGCCAAGAAGTCAGAGGCTTCCGGGTTCTGCTATGTCAACGATATTGTACTGGCCATCCTGGAGCTGCTCAAGTGAGCCCTCCCCACATCTCCCCCACCCTCCTTCACCATCACGCACTCATCCCTCATCTTTCCCATCTCACACCCTTTCCTCCCCTTTCCCCTTTCCCCTCTCCCACCCTCTCCTCACTCCCCACATCTCCCCCACACCCTCCTACCTTCACCTCCCTCACTTACCTCTCCTCCATCCCCCCTCCCTCCTCCCTCCCCCCTCCCTCCTCCCTCCCCTCTCCCTCCCTCCTCCCTCCCAGGTACCACCAGCGTGTGTTATATGTGGACATAGACATTCACCATGGTGACGGAGTGGAGGAAGCTTTCTACACGACAGAGCGTGTCATGACCGTCTCCTTCCACAAGTACGGAGAATATTTCCCCGGAACGGGAGACCTCAAGGTACTCCAACCAGGATACCTACCTTGGATACCTTTGGATACTAGTACTTGTGTCCTCTGAAACTAAAAGAACTGCTCTGAGTTGTCTGTTCTCTTCCCACAAACACACGCATCCTCTCCTCCTCCCCTTCCCTCTCCTCTTTCCCCTCTCCTCCTCTCCACCTTGTACACACACATCTTCCCTCCCTCTTCTCACCTACGCACACACATCTTCCCTCCACCTTGTACACACACACATCTTCCCTCCTTCTCACCTACACACACACACACATCTTCCCTCCCTCTTCTCACCTATACCTACACCCCTCCCCCTCACACAACAGGACGTGGGTGCTGAAAGAGGCAAGTACTATGCAGTGAACTTTCCTCTACGGGACGGTATCGACGATGAGTCATACGAGCTCATCTTCAAGCCAGTGATGTCTAAAGTGATGGAGATGTATCGGCCAGGAGCCGTGGTACTGCAGTGCGGGGCTGACTCGCTAGCGGGGGACAGACTCGGCTGTTTCAACCTGTCCCTCAAAGGTAGCTGCAATGACATGGTATCAGATTAATGAGACCATCCACAATCAAATCCTAAGGAAGTCATATGAGTGTTTTCTTCCTTCTCCAAACTTCTTCCTCTCTCCTTGTCATTCTTCCTTCTTCCCTCCGGCTCTCAATTGTTTCTTTCCTCCTCTCTTCCTCCTTTCCCTCTCCTTCCCTCCCCCTCCTCCCCCTCCCTCCTCCTCGTCCCCCTCCCTCCTCTTCCTCCCCCTCCCTCCTCTTCCTCCCCCTCCCTCCCCCTCTCCCTCTCTCCCCTTCCTCCTCCTGCCCCCTTGCTCCTCCTCCTCCCCTCCACTCCCCAAGGTCATGCAGAGTGTGTTGACTTCATGCGGCGTTACAACGTCCCTCTCTTACTCCTGGGGGGAGGAGGGTACACCATACGTAATGTGGCACGCTGCTGGACCTACGAAACTGCTGTCGCTCTCAACTGTGACATTGCTAATGGTATGTGCCTCCCGTCCATCTCCCTACGGCCATTGTAGACCATTGCAGCCATTACCTTCTCTCTCCCTCCTCCCCACACATGCTTCCTCCTCCTCCCTCTCCCCCCTCCCCACCCGCACAGAGTTACCATACAACGACTATTTTGAGTATTTTGGTCCGGACTTCAAACTGCACATCAGTCCAACGAACATGAGCAACCAGAACACACCAGAGTACCTCAACAAGATCAAGTGTGTACTGTGTGTGGTGTGTGGAGGAGTGGGGGGGTATATGTGTTGTGTGGAGGAGTGGGGTATGTGGGGGGGTATAATTTGTGTATTACTTGTATGTGGAGTATGCATGAAATACTGTACCATAATACATGTAGTCGAATTCCTTCTCCCATTTAGAGCCCGCCTGTTTGAGAACCTTCGTCTCATTCCTCATGCACCCAGCGTGCAGATGCAATGTAAGAGAAACTCATTCCCAGGCCTGACTTCTCCCACATTCTCTCACTTACGTCCCCCTCCCCTCTTCCCCCTCCCCTCTCCCTCCTGCCTCCCCCTCTTCCCCCTCCCCTCACAGCCATCCCCGAGGATGCTGTTCCAGAGTCTGAACCAACAGAGGATGACCCGGATGAAAGAATCAGTCGTAAGCTGCCTCTCTCCCACTCTCCTCTCTTTACAGATGTTTCTCTGTGGCATTCAGATCTCTCTAATGTGTGCTACTATACATGTACAAACAAGCCCAGCTCCCGAATGCCTTTGTTGCACAAGACAACAGTCTGCATCTCCCCATCACCCCAGCTCATGATCAGCTGATGAGGCCTGGTATTGGCTGAAATGCATCCTGAACACTGCGTGACATTAAGCCCCCTGTCTTGTTTCATGTGGTTCTTGTGCATACAAATCTCTTACTTTAGTTATAGTGTAGCGTCACCGCCCTGGCTTTTATTGACCTCTCCCCTTCCTCCCTTCCCCCCTCCCCTCCCACATACACACACTCACAGAGCAACAGCGAGACAAGCGTGTCACTCGTGAGGATGAATTCAGTGACAGTGAAGATGAAGGAGAGGGCGGGAGAAGAAACGAACAGTTGTACCACGAACCTAAGAAACCAAAGATTGGTGACGACCAGCGGTCTTCGCTCCTGAAGTCTGTCACCAACAACCAGGGAGCAGTGTCCAGTCCTGTCCCCCCGGAACCCAGCCCCATCACCCCCCTCCCTGAAGAAGAGAACGTACAAGCAAACAAAGGTGTGTGTGATATTGGGGGAGCGGGTGGCGGGGCTCGTACACCCTTCACAGATGTGCATACCAATGTAGCTAGCACTTTGCATGCGGTCATGCACTCGATACATAACACATGTATATAGATGACAGAATGATAACCATGACTATACATACAATGTACATGTATTCAGTGCCTGTGCAGTGGAGCATTGGTATTCTATTTAATGTCCACATTAATTGTTGTTTCAGAGACGGCAGTGGAGCCTCAGCTTGCACCAGCCGGTCCAGCCGGTCACGAGAGTGCACCTGAGCAGCCGATGGACCAGAGTACAGCAGAGGAGAGGGAGGGGAGAGAGGAGGATATCAAGCAGGAACAACCCTCGTCTGTTGCCAAGTCCACTGAACCAACCAAACCTGACAGGTGAGGGAGGTGTGTAGAGAAGCGATCGAAACATGGCCGTGTGTGACTAATCTCTTCCTCCCTTTTCTCCCTCTTTCCCTTTCCCCCTCTCTTCCTCCCTGCCTCCCCCCCTCACTTCTTCCTTCCTCCCTCTCCTCTCTCCCTCCACCAGTTCCCCAGCAGACCCCTCCCCTCCCACTCCTCCTTCTCCGCCCACCACTGACCAACAACCTTCCTCTAAGGATGTTCCACCCAACCCCCCCACCACCTCCTCCTCCTCACAGGAGCCCCCAACTAGCTCCACAACAACCCCCCCTCCCTCAGGTAATTACAGCTGCTATCCTCTGTTTGTTTATATTGACCAATCAAATCCTTTGTAGGTATTACCTTGGTAACAGGTTTTCTTCCCACTACATGTTGTGTAACCAGAATAATGCATGAATGTGGCTCAGAAGTTCCTTCCCTCCTGCTTTTTCCTCCTCCTCCCCTCTCCTACCTTTCTCATTCTTTCCTTCCTCTCCACAGAGCAAGTGGAAGAACCGATGGAACACTAGCACTCTCTGTACCAGCCGCCCTTGCAATTATCGTGATAAACACATGCACACACTCACTCATGCTCGCTTTCTTTCCATAGTAAACGTTGCCACGGTTATATTGTCACTGAAAATACTCTTCTATTTGTAGCAGTATATATTATTAGGTTCTTAATATTGATATTTTACTTCTCGACCAATGAGAATTATCTCGCTAGCTAGCATATATCTTGTTCCCGAGCTCCTCCCTAGGTTTTGGTGACTAAACAGTCGGGGAGGACCTTGGGAGAGGGGTTAAGCAGCACCACACTCCCCATGTGAGGAGGCTTGAGGGGGATCTGGAGACTTACAGTTGCTTGTGAGCACATGCATGATGGTACAGGTATACAATGTCCTGCTTGAAACCATGGGGTCTGCTTAGAAACTATAGCTTATCATCCATCTCATACTTGCGGCTTCTATCGTCTGCAGTATCAGCAAGCAATGAAAGCTTCAGGGGAGCATGAGAGTTAGGAAGGCTACAGATGTCTGAGTTCTCTGTTGATGGCTACGTACTGTGCATCTCGGAACATTTGAGCAATCTATGTACAAAATGAGCAGAAATGGAACAACTATAATTAATATACATTAATTTGTCTACCAGTAGTACCAGTGAAACTGTCGTATTCAATAGACATAGAAATATAAACTTCATTATGAACTACATTGTGCTAATTGTGCTAGGGGCTTCAAAATGTACCCCATCACAAAATGGACATCGATCTATTGAAGTGTTTCTACTTGGGGTGGAACTTTCTGCTGGGGTCTTTGGCAAAGTCTTGTAGCAGGGGGGCAGGCTCAAAGTGATCACCGTATGTCTCTCTGAAACGGTTGATGGTGCTCAGTAGCTTCTGAGCACCATAGGCGTCAAGGTAGCGGAATGGTCCTGTGGATGTGAGGAGAAAAAATACTGTAAGTACACATGTACTAGCTAGAAAATATTGACTACAGATACATGTAGGCCACTTGGATCTTTTTCCC
The DNA here is from genome assembly GCA_949130485.1 of Agelas oroides. NCBI lineage: Eukaryota > Metazoa > Porifera > Demospongiae > Agelasida > Agelasidae > Agelas > Agelas oroides. Next base: position 66,018 of record CASBWJ010000002.1, on the reverse strand, counting down.
CTCTCCCCCTCCTACCTCCTTTCGTTTTTCTCCTCCCTTCCCCTCCCTTCTTCCTCACCTCCATGAAAAGGGGGAAACCCCAACCCAAACACGGCCCCAATGTCACCATCCAATGGACTATTGAGAATCCCGTCTTGCAGACACCAGACGGCTTCATTTACGAAGCGAGAGACAAGCCTCATCTGAACCTCTTCCACATCATGACTAGTGTGTGTGTGTGTGTGTGCCATGTGGGTGTGTGCCGTGTGGGTGTATGTGTGTACATGTACACGTTAAAATTACATGTACGCAGGTATATAGTGGGGTTCCACTGTATATGTGTAGGTGCTTAATTAACTCTGTGACTAATTTCTATAACGGGTTCAAAAGCACTGCCCATTTCTGTGGAGCAGTACATATAACATACATATAGAAACCTCAAGTACTCGGGCTCATAGTGGGGTTTATGTAGCCTCGTTCCCAGGCCCCGCCCAGCTTTCCGTCGCTTATTAGTACGGTAAAGCGGAAGAGGGCCTGGTATCTTTTCTCACGTGAGTGACGTCAGGATAGAAAGGATAGTAGAAAGGGTTTAATTGTGCGTGGGCGCACCGGGCCCAGAACAGCGAAAAGAGCCAAGGTACCAGGTAACTTACCACACGTATTTAGCTAGCGGGAGGCGACTGTCTCACACACCAAGCGTTGAGCGTGTAGTCGGTTTAATATACGCGAAACACAGCCTGTTAGTTCTGCAAAATTTCACCATTTTCCGATTACGTCATGCTCACGTGAGAAAAGATACCAGGCTCTCCACGGCTTTTCCGTACTGCAAGCAACGGAAAGCTGGGCGGGGCCTGGGAACGAGGCTAGGGTTTATGATGTCATGACCTCACTGACCTTCCTTTGATGGGGATCCGATACTTCTCCAGCAGCTGTTCAGCCTCTGAGTTGACCGCCTTGTTCTTACCCTTTCTGCCAGAGTAGACGAAGCAGCCCTTACCACTCTTACGACCTGCCAGATGTGGGAGGGAGGGAGAGGGAGAGGGGTGATGTGGGAGGGAGGGAGAGGGAGAGGGGTGATGTGGGAGGGAGGGAGAGGTACAATATAGTGACCTGTATGCAGAGGTGCTGGCATACAAAATTACCCATGGCCTCTCAACCTACCCAGGAAGCCACACTCCACCATCTCTTTCAACACTCCAACATCAGCACCAGCCACCCTGTAGACCAATGAGAATATGAGAACATAGCAGCAATATAAATAGTTCTTGTCATGACAACACACCAACCACCCATAGAATGACCCTCTGATGATTTAATTGGCCTTTAACATCATCATAACAATCACACCCATGGTTCAAAACATTCCACTAGATTCACCGTTTACGTGAAACGTCAAAAATTCATAGAAAAGAAGTCACTATCTCACTTCACTGTATGTGCATTAGAGCTTATGATGGTACACGTGCGTACCTCTGTCCAAAGACCTTGTTGAGATCCTCAGCAACATGAGCAGCCACATCGATGCCAACCTCATCCGCCAGTGTTGCCATGCCAACAGGGAAACCAAATCCTTTGCTGTACTTGTCCAGGTTCTGTGGACCAAGACCCTCCTGTGATGGTGTGATGGTATGAGAGGAGGGTGTGATGGTGTGAGGGGACGAGTGTGTGAGATGTGAGGGTGTGTGTGTGTGTGTGGATCGTGAAAAATGTTATCCCTATCACTCCCTCTTTCTTCCCTAATTGATGTATTCCTCTCCCCCCCCTCCCTATTCCCCTTCCTCTTCTCTTTCATCCCTCCCTTGCCTTCCTTCTCCCTCTCTCCTTACCTGTAGCAGTCGTATGCACTCGGCTAGCATGGGTGCCAGTATGCGTGTGGTGTAGAACCCTGGACCATCCATCACCACTATCACCGTCTTACCCTGTTTTAGACCCACGTCCACTGCAGCAGCTGTGAAGAGGAGAGGAGGGAAGGGAGGGAGGGGAGGGGAACAGGGTGGAAGAGGAAGAGGGGAGAGAAGGAAGGAGGAGAGGGAAGAGGGGAGAGGGGAGAGGAGTGAGAAGGGAGGAAGGAGAGGGGAACAGGGTGGAAGAGGAAGAGGGGAGAGAAGGAAGGAGGGGAAGGAAGGAGAAAGGGAAGGAAGCAAGATAAAGGAGGGAGAAAGGGAGAAGAGAGACAGATGGTTTGGATCAGATGATTTCCAAACAGTGCCCACCACCTCTGAGTCACTGCAATGACATCATATGAAACTGATGTTTACAAGGATCAGATTCAGACAGAACAGGAAACACTCAAATAATGATACAAGTGATTAGAAATGAATCCCTCTCCTCCACCCTCTCCCCCCACCCTCTCCCCCCACCCTCTCCTCCACCCTCACAAGGAGTGTGATAAAGTACAGGAGAGGAGGGGAGGGAGGAAGGGGGAGGAGAGGGAAGAGGGTGGAAGAGGAAGAGGGGAGAGAAGGAAGGAGGAGAGGGAAGAGGGGAGAGGAGAGATAAGGGAGGAAGGGGAGGGGACTAGCCTCGTACCCAGTCCTACACCACAGCTATCGTCGCGAGGCTAGGAGGGGACAGGGTATAAATCAATCCTGGAGCCAAGTGGGATTGGAGCAATGGCCAGTGATCCCAGCATAAATGCCCACACCAGGACAGGGGCATATAATGTATAAGGGAGCAAGCAGGGAGCAACTACAGCAATGCTATTGGCACACTCAGCTGGTAGCCCCAGCAACAGGGCCCACAGATAGGTAAATCAAAACAGTTGGTTGCTATGGAAGAGGGGAGAGAAGGAAGGAGGGGAAGGAAGGAGGAAGGGAAGGAAGCAAGATAAAGGAGAGGAGAGAAAGGAGGGAGAAAAGGAGAAGAGAGACGGATGGTTTGGATCAGATGATTTCCAAACAGTGCCCACCACCTCTGAGTCACTGCAATGACATCATATGAAACTGATGTTTACAAGGATCAAATTCAGACAGAACAAGAAACACTCAAATAATGATACAAGTGATTAGAAATGAATCTCTCTCCCCCACCCTCTCCTCCAACCACACAAGGAGTGTGATAATGCAATTAATAGTTACACTAACTATCTGATTGCTAATCTGCCACCAGTTAGGACACTCTACAAACTAAGTACAAAGCAGGAGACGAGCCGACCGTCTGAATAATTCCGACCATCAAATAGTGATATGAACATTATACTCTTATAAATAGCTTCACTACCTGCTGGGTAGTTCCAGTAAACAAAGTAAATTGGAGTGTGTATTGCACAGCGACTCAATCAGACACACACCCACATGACGAGTAACACATTATCACATTTCACACACATCAACCTTTGTGCACTATAAAAGCAACATATCAACCAGAGCTGCAACTCTTGGGGCAATTTGTTACTCCATTGTTGGCAGCTTGTTGGCAGCTTGTTAAATATTGTTTACAGTTTGTTAAACATTGTTTACAGTTTGTTAAATATTGTTTACAGTTTGTTAAATATTGTTTACAGTTTGTTAAATATTGTTTACAGTTTGTTAAATATTGTTTACAGTTTGTTAAATATTGTTTACAGTTTGTTAAATATTGTTTACAGTTTGTTAAATATTGTTTCCAGTTGTTAACAGTACTTGGCTTTCAAACAAGAAAATGGCTGTTGTATTCTCCACAAGATTGCTCCTTGCTATGTTGTTGGTGTCGTATGCACATAGCCAGCAGCAGAGCGATGTCACCCAGCGTTGCATCAACAGTCTACAGCTACCAGTGACTGTCCCAGCAACTGTCATTGAGACGACAGGCTGCCCTCAAACTGAACTTCGGGATGAAGCCAGGGGAGACATACGACAACACATTGGCACAGTGTTACGCTCGCAGATTCAGCGTGTAGTGGAGTGCCAACAAAATGCAAGTTTGGAAGGTCTTGGAACTTTAGAACAACCAGCACCAAATTGTTACCACCTTGCGGCTATAAATAATGCCATAGGAAGGAACTATTTTACATCTGGGTATTACTGGATTGATGTGAGCCGTGTGAACAATGGGAGCGGGCCCGTGCAGGTCTACTGCGACCTGGAGTATGGAAGAAGCTGTAACAACTCTGCACTAGGGTGGCAGCGAGTGGCTTACCTCAACACTTCCACGTTTCAAACAGACACTCCATGTCCGGGCGACTGCGTACGCTATCCTGCCTTAGCCGAGGGGACAGACTATGCCTGTGGGCGTGTCAGGACAGACTCTCAGAACCAAACTATTGCCAGCTGCTGTTCAATGAGGTTTCCAGTCTACGGGGTGCCATACACTCACGTCAGTGGCCGTGTGTACGCATACAAGCACAACCGAGGCAATGGCACCTTCAACGTCAACTATGGTATCAACGAACCTTACGTGGATGGGGTCAGTATCACTACGGCTCTGGATCCTGGTCGCCCCCGGCAACACATCTGGACCTTTGCTGCAGGCTACGTTGACCCAATGGCAACCAATCCAGATGCAACCCCTGCCCCTCCCCCCCCTGAAGCCACCTCCATCATTGGAGACAACTATTTCTGTGATGACGCAGACGAAAGTACTCTAGATGACAACGAAGATCTGACACAGTACCCGCTGTGGGATGGCGAGAGTTGTGCAGATCCGGCAGCGACATGCTGCCCAGTCGGTAGCCCCGTGTTCTGCGCAACACTCCCGTACCAGACCAACAGTGATATTGAGCTGCGGGTGTGCGCAGACGGCGAGAACGATGAGCCGGTTTTCCTCGCAGAAATTTACATACAATAAACATATATACAGCAACGTGATTAAAGTCAAGTTTGAACTGAAAGTAAACACGTGTATAATAGATACACTGTAGTGTATACTAGGTAGTGTAAACTAGAAAATTAAGTCAAAGTTTGAACTGAAAGTAAACAATTTTGTATGTGTATAAATGCACGTTTATGCACTAGAAGATAGCACATACAATATAACTGCATCAGCTTGTAAATTATTGCTAGTTTGCACGTAGTTGTATGTTACTTGTTTGAGGTATTAATACATTAGTTGAGTTGAGCATAAGATGTGGTTGAACCACACCACATGGTGTGTGTGTGTGTGTAGGTGGTGAGGGTTGCATGTGTGAGGGGTGGTACCTGCAGTATCCTTTGATGTCTGTTTGGTGGTGATGATCTCCAACAGTGGCATCTTCTCCACTGGAGAGAAATAGTGCATCCCCACAACCTGTAGTGTGACAGTCATGTGACAGTCATGTGACACTACACAGTCTGGTCATGTGACAGTCATGTGATGCTTAACACCACTAGCCTCATTCCCTCCAGTTATTGTCACGTCTCCATGCAAGTGACAATATTAGCAACGAGAGCTGTGGCGATCTAAGGACCGGGAGCGAGGCTCTAACATCACTTGGTAGCCATTGTGATTATACCTGAGATGGTCTTTTGCTGGCCTGGGCAATTTGGGTGATCGGGAGTGCAGACGTGTTTGACGCAAATACACAATGCTCTGAAGTGTGCTGTGGAGGGAGGGAGAGGAGGGAGGGAGGAGGAAGGGGAGGAAGGGAGAGGAGGAAGGGGAAGGATGAAGTGAGAATGACGTGTGTGGGTGTGACAGTATGCATGTTTCCTCACCGCCTCTACTTCCTGGATGACTTTGTGCTTTATTTTCAAGTCTTCAAAGACTGCTTCAATCACCATGTCTGCATTCTCAAAACCCTGAGTGTGTGCAAGGGTAGACCATGAGGGTGTGTGTGTGTGAGGGTGTGTGTGTGTGTGTGTGTGGGTGTGTACCCTATAGTCCAGTTGTGAGCTCATGTCAGACATGGTCTTGTCACGCTCGAATGATGTCATGGCACGCTTTCGAACACGATCATTCAACCTGACGACAGTATGAGGAGTGATATGGTACATACATGTACATGTAGTATATGTGACAATCTTGGATAGAAACTGAGAGTTTACTGAAGTATGTGCAGTTCTACTGACAGTTTACTGAGGTATGTGCAGAGTTCTACTGACAGTTTACTGAGGTATGTGCAGTTCTACTGAGAGTTTACTGAGGTATGCACAGAGTTCTACTGAGAGTTTTACTGACCCCTTGTGGACCTGCTGGTATCCTCGGACCAGTCCCTGTTCTGCATTGTCCTTCATAATCACATTGTAGCCTCGTTGGAGACTGACCTGAGCATGATGAGGAGGAGAGAGGGAGTGAGGGAAGGAAAGAGGGGAAGAGTGAGATGAGAGAGAAGGGAGAGAGAAGGGAGGGCAGAGAGAGGAAGGGGACCGACCTGTACGATGCCAGCCCCCATGAGTCCTGCTCCAAGCACAGCCAGGTTCTTTGTTGGGCGAGAAGGCTTCCCGAACCTGTTCTTCTTGCACTCAGTCTACAGACAAATTAATACTCATAGTCTCATTCCCAGGCCAGGTGGTATGGGAGTGAGGCCCACATGGGCGTACCTGTCCAAAGAACAGTGACTTCAGTGCCTTAGATTCGCTGGTCATCCCAAGCTCAGAAAAACCCTGGGAGGAGAATGAGAAATGGAACTTTGTACACAAGGGAAAAATTATCTGGACTGCAGGATCAAATGCCGCAGGACCTTGTGTATGAATTGTCGGACTTTGTTACCTGTGCTTCTGCTTCGTAGCCAGCAATGGGCCCATCCTCTAGACCTCTCCTCACCACCTAGTGACAGCGACAAACACCAATTTCATAATATTCACACACACACTCCTTCACAATTCACCTCTCCCTCTTCCACACACATCTCCTTCCTTCACACACATACAACCACATCTCCTTCCTTCACACACATACAACCACATCTCCTTCCTTCACACACATACAACCACATCTCCCTCCCTTCCCACTAACACATATACATGTAATGGAATCAATCAATGAACCACCCCCTCCCACACACACACACACACACTCACCCCCCCACACACTCACACCCCCTCCCACACACTCACACCTCCATTATCTTCAGAGGTGCTGGGTAGAGTCCGTTAGTCTGTTTCATGACCATCTTCCTAGCCTGGTTGAAGACATAGTTCCGAACGTGTCGCTGGTTGGTCGTCAGGTGGTACTTGAGTCCTTTCATGTTTGTCCACTTGTACTCACGAGAGGGCATCGGAATCTTCCTGTGTGCTAGATCCCTGAGAGAGGAGGGGGGGAGGGGAGGAGGGGAGGAGGAGAGGATGGGAGGAGGGGAGGAGGGGAGGAGGGGGAGAAAGAGGGACAGGATGTTCCAGGAGGAAAAGGGAGGAGAACAGGGCAGAGGCTTTCAGAAGCTTCACCTACATTTGTGTACCTATATATCTACATGTGTGTGCCTACCTGGCGGTTTCCACGGCAACATCCTCAAGGTAGTCAATAGTCCTCTCCTCTGGAGACTTTATTCCTGGGCCTGTGTGAGGATGTGAGGGTGGGTGGGTGAAGGGTATGATGGTGAAGGGTGGGTGGGTGAAGGGTATGATGGTGAAGGGTGAGTGTGACGGTGGGTACATATATGATGCTGTGAAGGTACATGTACAAGTGTGTGCAAGGGTGTGTGAGGGTGTGAGTGTACCGAGAGGAGTCACAATTTGGTCGACAAGGCCAAGTTTCTTTGCTTTATCAGCTCTGACGTTCTTCCCTGTTAGAGCTATGTCCAGAGCATCAGGAAGGCCAACCTTCGTGTATGTGTGGTATGTGTGGTGTGTGTGTGTGTGTGTGTGGGTGGGGGGGAGCGAGATGAAATGCAGTATTCACTATCCTTAATCCACTAACTTCAGTAATCTTCTTTCTTTGGGAGTCTCCCACCCTCCCTTCCTCACTCTCCCCTCCCTTCCCTCACTCTCCACCTCCCTCCCATCTCACTAGCTTGGGTAGTCGTTGTGTTCCTCCTGCCCCGGGCAACAGTCCTAACAAGACCTCAGGAAGACCAAGAAGGGTCTTGGGTGTGCGGGTGGCTATACGATAGTGACAGCCTAGAGCAACCTGAGAACAAGAGAAGGAGGAGGAGGAGGAGGAAAAGAGGGGGAGAGGGGAGGGAAGAAGGGAAGGGGTGTGGAGAGAGTAGGGAAGAGAGGAAAAGTGCGGTAACAAATCGTGTATGAACAGTCATTCCCCCTCAACAAATGCTCCATCCATCTCCCTCTCACCTCCAAGCCTCCTCCGAGGCAAGAGCCATTAATGGCAGCTACGACAGGCTTACTGCTGTCTTCTAGCTTGGCCATCATTGCCTGGCCATTCACTGAGATCTCTCTCAACTAGGAAGGAGGGAGAGGGAGAGAGGAGGAGGGAGGAGGAGGGAGAGGAGGAAGAGGAGGAAGAGAGGTAGAGAGAGAGAGTGAGAGGGAGGAAGAGGGAGGGAGAACATCAGAGCTTGAAACAACACACAGCATGCTACACAAATACCGACCTCCTCCTGAGAACTTGCAGAATCAAGCCAACTGTGAACATACGTGTGTTGTGTGAATATGTGTGTGAGGAGGGAGGGGGGGGGGAGGGAGGGAAGATCATAATCAGTACTTAGCTCACTCTCCCAGCATCCGGGTCCTCTCCCCTCCTCCACCTTCCTCCCCTCTCCCATCCCACCAGTCAACCCCTCACCCCCTTCCTCACCCAATGTCGGCACCAGCAATGAAGCACCCAGGTTTGGAGGAAATGAGAACTGCCGCCCTTGCCTCTGGGTTAGCCAGCATCTCCTCCATCACCTAGCAAACACGAACACAACACTCTTTCAGCAGTACCCCCCCTGCACCTACTGTGTGCACTCTTTCACCAGCACCCCCCCTGCACCTACTGTGTGCACTCTTTCACCAGCACCCCCCCTGCACCTACTGTGTGCACTCTTTCAGCAGTACCCCCCCTGCACCTACTGTATGCACTCGGTAGTAAACAAGAACACAACACTCTTTCACCAGCACCCCCCCTGCACCTACTGTGTGCACTCTTTCACCAGCACCCCCCCTGCACCTACTGTGTGCACTCTTTCAGCAGTACCCCCCCTGCACCTACTGTATGCACTCTTTCAGCAGCACCCCCCCTGCACCTACTGTGTGCACTCTTTCAGCAGTACCCCCCCTGCACCTACTGTATGCACTCGGTAGTAAACAAGAACACAACACTCTTTCACCAGCACCCCCCCTGCACCTACTGTGTGCACTCTTTCACCAGCACCCCCCCTGCACCTACTGTGTGCACTCTTTCAGCAGTACCCCCCCTGCACCTACTGTGTGCACTCTTTCAGCAGTACCCCCCCTGCACCTACTGTATGCACTCTTTCAGCAGCACCCCCCCTGCACCTACTGTATGCACTCTTTCAGCAGCACCCCCCCTGCACCTACTGTATGCACTCTTTCAGCAGTACCCCCCCTGCACCTACTGTATGCACTCTTTCAGCAGCACCCCCCCTGCACCTACTGTATGCACTCTTTCAGCAGCACCCCCCCTGCACCTACTGTATGCACTCTTTCAGCAGCACCCCCCCTGCACCTACTGTATGCACTCTTTCAGCAGCACCCCCCCTGCACCTACTGTATGCACTCTTTCAGCAGTACCCCCCCTGCACCTACTGTATGCACTCTTTCAGCAGTACCCCCCCTGCACCTACTGTGTGCACTCGGTAATAAACTTAGTAGCTTAGTAGTACATACATATCACGCTCCCTCATAAAGCATAAGAAAAGAAAAGCCCAGTTCGTTTTGAAGTTGAGTGCAGGCAAGAGTAAGCTTTGGAGAGAGAAAGAAGTTCATAGAAAAACATGGGATCCGGCTTCTCCATTCACAAAAGGCAGTTTACACAACTGCAAGCTGATTTTGGCTGAGGTCTCTAGCCTGGCTGCTGTAAGCAGACTTACTTCTGATTCTCTGCTGTGCGTTCAGTGGCTCAGTAACAACAGCTTCAGATTAGCATTCAGATGGTCCCAGGATTGATTCCAAGCTGGATCCTAGAACTATTCTGTGGGCTTTGATCTCTCTCAATCTCTCTCCTTAGTCTACCTGATCCAGCATATCTGAAATGAACTTTTCTTTTTGTTTGCAAACTAGTGTCTGTATGAGGATGTTGCTACTGGCAACACTCCAAGTGCAGACATGTGGCTCCGATGGTCTGTGGTACAGAGCCCCCCACAAGATACAAGGTATTACAGCTATCTATTCAGTAAAGACAGACCACAGCAGTGACCTTCAACTACATGAACATGTTCCTCTTTCATTGCAGCTCTGATGCAATGCTAATCATGAAACAGAAAATAAGTGAAGCAAGGTGGATGCTTGTCATTGTGGGTGGCAAGTGTTTTCAATGTAAGTACAGTGGTGCAGTTTGTGACCTCACAACTTCAAGGAGGCATGCAGATACTCTCATTACACTGTAGCTCCAGCAAGCTGTACGGCCCATTGCGACCTTGTGCATTCTACATGTAGGTAGAACAGTTCTTAAACAGTAGAAAACAAGGTCTGTACCATTCATCACCACAGATAGCCTCGTTCCCAGGCCACTCCCAGATTTTATCTCGCAGCCGTGGAGAAAAATCGGGAGAAGGCCTGGTACCAATACTACGTCACGGACCGGAAATGGTGGACTCGGTTAGTATGTAATGTGGACTCGGTTTCTACTGACCGAGTCCACCATTTCCGGTCCGTGACGTAGTATTGGTACCAGGCCTTCTCCCGATTTTTCTCCACGGCTGCGAGATAAAATCTGGGAGTGGCCTGGGAACGAGGCTACACCACAGATTCATGCAAGCATGTGCGAGTCAAGTGTCTGAAGGTTGACCACAACGATGGCTACACCATACTACACTTACTTCAATCAATTCTTGTGAGAATTCTTCAGAGAGTACATTGACCTGAATAGAGGCACACTTGTCATCAACAGCAGCTGAATGAATCACACATACGTTACTGGAGCTTCAGACAGACCTTTGAGCCTGGAGTGTTGAGTCTGACGACTGCAACATCACTCTTAAGCTCACAGTGAACATGTTTCCGCTCTGAGGAAAGGATTCAGAATACTCTACATACCTATGACATAGAAACGACTTGAAATTCCAAACAGTTTAAGTTTCCACTTTTGACTTTTAGGATCAGTTGGAATATATGGCATTGGAAACGGCACCGGAAATCCTGTCCCAGCCCTAACCCTTACCCTATCTGTGTGCTAACTAATCCGAATTTCCAGTGCCGTGTATTCCAACTGGTCCGACTTTTACACTCCCCTGCTGGGCTATATACATACATATGCTCATCAGCTGAACACAGGATCAACTGAACCTAGCATCCAGGGAAGGATCAACTGAACCCACGCTAGCATCCAGGGAAGGTGTCTGATTAGTTCGTTTGTGTGTTACTGAGAACAAATTACGCATCTGGCAATCTCCTACTCTTCTCACCTTTCAATCTTCTTGCGGTCGTGGAGAGTAGACGTCTGGAGGATGGCACTAAATAGAAAAGGAACACAACATGAATGAAGGCATTGCACAGGGAGCCAAACCACGGCTACAATAAAGAGCTGACTGTCACAGAGATACAAGTAGCTACTCACCCCTCAGAGCAGGCAAGATCCTAGCCCTTCCAAGCTGCATAAAACTAAAACTTGCCATGCCCCTAGTAGCTCGAGCTCCCGTTGTCAACACACCACGTGATACCTACAAAGATCACGTGACCTCACGTGATTGAAAGGGGGTCACAGAGGTTACCACAGTGGCAGCAAGAATGGCGGTGTATCTCACTCGAGGTTTGAGAAGGCTGGTCACTTTGCCGTTCATGCGGCGTTCTGCCCCTGCACTGTGCTACGCAACCGAAGCCGCAGCAAGTGGTACGATAGTAGGCTAGCATTCATCTTTTGTCTCCAAGCTGTAAATGAATTTGCTTGAAGACATGTTTTTCCACCAGAGGGCACAATCCCCACTGATGTGGAGCAGGCTACTGGTCTGGAGAAAAAGGAGATAGATGCTTTAATGGCTGGTTTGGAGGTAGGCAGCTTGTACATATTATGCAATAATTTACGCAAGAGTATCAGGATAATTAGCATCTTATCCAACAGTGTGTGGGTTTTTTTTGTGCAGGACCCATTCAACATGGGTGTGAACGTTGGCCCCTGGGGGACAAAGGACAAACCACGCCTTGTACCCTCCATGTTTGATGACAGGATAGTCGGATGCATCTGTGAGTTTGGGTGGTAGTGTACTCTGATGGGACTGTTTTTAGCCAATCAGATTTCTGAAATGGCCCTTGTGTATGTGAGTGCAATCACATAATGGCTGGTAGAGGGAATTCATGTGTTCTTCATCTTGGCCAACAAACACTATTTTCCGCTTTACAGTCCATCCCTTAGCCAGGCACAACCTGAAAAGGTATCAAAATCCTTTACTCACGCAACGAATGGTGGGATGATGGTGGGATGATGGTGGGAAGGCCTAGAGACAAGTTTATTTACATGTATGTGTTTATCCTGGCTAATTACAAGCTGCAAAAAATAGTCACACTGAGCAAAAAAGGCTCATCGTGACCAAAGAAGCAGTGTGTAGCAGCAAGTTGATCAAAGAGCATAAAACGGTTAGAATGTGGGAGGCCTGGGAATGAGGCTAAGTTGAACACGGTGTGACAGCAATCCATCTTCTGGTGTGTGTGTATGTGTGTGTGTACAGGTGATGAGGACAGTACCTTCATAATGTGGATGAATCTAAAGAAGGGAGCAGCGCAGCGCTGTGGGTGTGGCCACTGGTTCCAGCTAGTCCAGGCCAACCCCACTAAGCTCAAGTAGGAACAAATGCAACGTAGTAACTCGCTTGTAGATATCATTATTACTAAACATCCATGTATGTACTGTGATGTGAGTGTGCTATACACTATATACTACCTTATTCTATAGTGTTTGTAACTTTGTTGACCTCAGATCTGTACGATGAGGGAAGGATGATATGGGACAAAATCTCTGTTTATGATCCAGGCTTTGTGTTCAGATTTTGGAGAAAAATCTCGCAGTGTGTCTGTCAAGATCTCGTGGCATAGTCATAGCCTCGTTCCCAGGCAGTATGCAAAAATGGAGGGAAGGCCTGGTCCATTTTATCACGTGAATGACGTCAGTGTCTACCTTGGTAGACGGGGGTCCCTGATCAGCATTTCGCACATGTATTCGAACCAGGAGTGGTACATTTTTCACTTCGCGAACGTTCAAAACTGCAACACTTGGGGCTAGGGTTGGGCGGATTATGCTGGCATAATTTTGGAAATAATAGGTACCAGAAAGCATTGAGCATTATGCGGGAATATAATAGGTACATTTTGAGCATAATGTGTCTGTGGTAGACTGGTAGTCTCGTCCTCAGACAGTGTCCCACTCCCAAACCGTGAAGTATTTCGTCCCATGCCCTGTTGGTAAACGGCAAAGTAAGGGAGCAATGATCAGCAATCGCAGAGTCTGGTGGACTACATTGAACTTTCCATGATGTTACGGTTCAATGGTCAATGAACTGCCATCCTGTTTCAATTTACTTTTTCTGTACAGTGTAAAATAATTATTTGAACATACAAGATTGCTCCTTCCAGAAATAATGCATGGGCATAGTTTGAGCATAATAGGCAAATTTGGGGCATAATTTTAGGCATAATTGGTACAATTTTGAGCATATTGGAATAGCATAATGGGTAAAAAAAAATAGCATAATCCACCCAACCCTACTTGGGGCAGTAAAGCCTCAAGGCCTGGGAACGAGGCTAGCAAGTCGTACAACCTATATAGCTGTGGTGGCAGTTGCATAGCTGAGGATACCCCCCGTCCAATTTGACAGTAGGTCCATTTATATATAGCGAAGAGAGCGATGCAACAGACCTCCAGTGCACTGGAGGTCTGTCAGAAACCATAGATATTATTGCATAATATCTATGCAGAAACTTACCCTGCTAGTGGCCGCGCCCCGCGTTATTTTCTGTGCCCACCCATTTTTTCTTAGTGCGTAGCTACGCCCCTGTGTGGAGGAGGCTGGATTCCCGTGACCGAGTGTTTGCAATGGCGGCACAGCAAGGAGACCAGGCAGCTCCTCAACAGCAACGTCACCCCGTCTTCTCTAAGTGGGGCGTGACACTTTACAGAGAGGACCTTGACGATCTCGTCACTGCAGCACGGGCTCATCCTTTGGCTGCGGTCGGAGTAGCCGCACTCGTCATCAGCATTGCGATTCTCGTTTTGGTACTCGTAGGATGGATCAATCTAACCCCCGGAGTCCTCACCTCTGTTATCCTGACTGTACTCGGACTTCCAGTGGCCGTCTTCACGTTGCTGGCGTTGTCACTGGTGCTCGAGATGCAAATCAAAACGGTTTTACCGATATTGTGCGTTCTCGCTATTGTTTACGTGGCGAAAGGTGGAAATCCGGGGTATGATGACCCAGCAACGGAGAATAGCGCTGTTCAGCAGTCGGTACAGCAGCAAAACTTGAACGTGCACAATGAATATGAAACAATAGCACAGTCGGTTTGTACTAGCATGGCAATCAAAGAAAACCGTCCCGGATGGACTTTTGCTGTGCAAAGACAGTGTGACTCGAGTACTGAGCCCTGTGAGGCAATCTGCAGCGCTACAGCTCTGCATGAACAAGATGGACAGACAAAGAATCAACGATGGTCTTGTCTTGGAGCTATCCATGTGTATGGAGGACGTCCTGTCAGTGGACCAAGCACTCTTAGCAAACCCTCTATGGGGTTCAAGGTGTACTGGAGCGGTAGCTACCATAAAGGAAGGAACTGTGGACCTAACTACTGTTGTTGCCTTGCTGCAGCTTAGAGATGCAGTATTCATGTAACTCTATACCAAGAGCACATGGGACTCTGGAGGAAAGGCACTTTTTCCGGATCAGTAATTCCTCTTATGGTGGTATGAGTTAAGAACATTTGGATTGTTTCATATTCACTGTGCAAGTGCATATTTTGACTGCTGAGTGGCATCATGACCATATAGTGCAACTCTAGCACTGACATCTGTGGGGCCATTGGAAGTATTAAATAATACAGCTCTGCATGAGCAAGATTGACAGCCATCAATGGTATACTAGGGAAGTAGCTAGTCGTGGATTTCACTGCCCAGCATCAAGATAAATGGGCGGGGCTAATCTAGCAGTGACGTCTATGCTTGGGGGGCGTGAACCTTGTCCTGCAAATGTCAACAGCAGCTGCTCCTATCCTTTACCTCTACCACCAGCTAGACCGATGGCTACTCCTGCCCGGCATGTGAGAACTACGCTAGTACATCAACATTCAGCACCACCACAGCTCGGCGACACAGGTGCGCCCGTGCCTGCGTTAGTGCAGCTGTCTGCGCAGGCTAAGCTACTTCAACCCGAGTTAGTAGCAGTGATGCAAAAAGTTCAGGCGGTTGAGCGAAATTTCGACCAGCGCGAGCGAGATCTAATGCAGCGGCAAGAAGAAATGGAGCGCGTTCACGAGGAACACGAACGCGCGCTGGAGACGGAAAAACAGCGGCTCTGGGAAGAAGTCAAACAGGAGAAGCAAAACCACGAATCTATGATGCGATGGGAGAAGGAACGGTTGCAGCAAGAAAGAAAAGCCTTTGAAGAGCTCAAGTCCGAAGCTAGGGATTCCGCCCTCGCAGCGATAGGGGCCAGGGATGAAGTTCTGACGGTCGAGGTAGGAGGGGAGAGATTCAGAACAAGCCTGAGTACTCTTGCGCAGTACCCCGACTCAAACTTACTCCAGCTTGCAGTTAGAGTATTGAAAGATTACAACAAAGAGAAAGAAAAGTCCAAGCACATTTTCATCGACAGGGACAGTAAACACTTCAAGTTGATCCTAAACTTCTTGCGTCAAGGTGAAGAAGTTCTTCGTGGGTCAAGCTTACGTGGTGTAGATCGACACACGTTGCATGATATTCTGTGTGAGGTAAGGTACTACCAACTCACTGAATTGGAGCGCCTGATACAAAGGCACATGATCACATTGGACAAGCCAATAGATTTTCAGCATTTGATTACAACTGAGCGCTGCTTCACATCTGTAAAAGCTGGTACTACTCCGGCTCCCAAATACAGCACTACTAAACCCATCTTGCTCAAGGAGAAAAACCTCACTGGAGTCACTTTTGATCGAGTCCATTTCAAACACTCGACTTCGTTTGAAGGTAGCGTGCTTGCTAAAGCAAAGTTCAGGGAGTGTTTCTTTGAGGCAGCCATCAATTTCACTAATGCAGATCTCTACCAAGCTTTGTTTGACCACTGCGAAGGTGTGTGTTTCAGAGAGCGGATTCTCCTTCGAGGAACCAATATGACAGGGGTGACTTTCAACCCACCATTGGATAAGGATGGAGAGAACTAGCACTACAATTAAGGTTAATTTCACAAACATGATTGTTTGGGTTTTAAAACTGTAGCTTTTGTTCTTGCATGTGAATAGTTATGTGTATGTTCCCCTGGAGTCCGTTTCTGTATTAGTATGGCTAGCTCTAGTTTCACTAACAAATTAATTTTTTTTCTTTTTTACATTTCTTGTAATTATAGCTTATAGTGACAATTTGCTCTAACCAAGAGTTTCGAGTCCCAACAGTGGCAGGTGATTTCACCTATCTCAGCTCTACTCTATGAAGAAAATGTCTTATTGGTGGTGTAACTGAACACCAGTCCCAGAGGACCGATCTGGCATGCATGAGAAGCACTGTCTATCCAGACCCTTCTTGGCCATCTTGCATGATGTGTACATAAACCTGGAACTTGTGTACTCACACAAACATGTAATCACAGGACAACAGTTCTCAGAAATAGTATATACACAGGTTGATGGTAAAAAGGTTGATTTATACACAATCTTGAATTTCCTGGTGCTACTAGTTAAGGGTAAGTTTGAAACACTGTGTGACATTTTAGGGTGTTAGTAAACCAGTGGCACAATGAAGAATTCCATGGCCTATCCCTCTATCCCTGTCCCTGCCTCCTTTGTCCCTCTATCCTTCTGTCCCTGTTTTTGTCCATGTCCATGTCCCTGTCACTCTTATCTCTGTCACTCAGTTCCTATCCCTGTCGATGGGTACCAATAATGTGTAGCATTTCATCTGCTTCTCTTTGTTCCTCTATCCTTCTGTCCCTGTTTTTGTCCAGGTGAGTTGAACCATGCATCAATAGTTCAACCAATGTAGTATGACCCACTGCTTGCGTTATACCTGGTGCATCAATAGTTCAACCAATGTAGTATGACCCACTGCTTGCGTTATACCTAGGTGCATCAATAGTTCAACCAATGTAGTATGACCCACTGCTTGCGTTATACCTAGGTGCATCAATAGTTCAACCAATGTAGTATGACCCACTGCTTGCGTTATACCTAGGTGCATCAATAGTTCAACCAATATAGTATGACCCACTGCTTGCGTTATACCTAGGTGCATCAATAGTTCAACCAATGTAGTATGACCCACTGCTTGCGTTATACCTAGGTGCATCAATAGTTCAACCAATATAGTATGACCCACTGCTTGCGTTATACCTAGGTGCATCAATAGTTCAACCAATATAGTATGACCCACTGCTTGCGTTATACTTAGGTGCATCAATAGTTCAACCAATGTAGTATGACCCACTGCTTGCGTTATACCTACGTACAAACTCCCCTAAAGCTCATGAATAAAGAATGCCGACTACTAGCATTATCTGCGGTGACATTGGGTGTGCTGTGGTGCTGTTGTGTGTACTCTGCATTGTGTAATGGGAGGCTGTCTCCCTGGAATGAAATTTACAACTTCAAAGAATCACATGGTGTCATAGGTTGTGGAGTATTACTGGGTATTTCAAGAGTATGAATAAACCAACCTTTACACCTACCATCACAACCTGTGTATATACTCACCAAAAAACTTATTTCTAAGAAATACCGAATGCCCTTATGTTGTTATTACATGGTTGTACACAAGAGTGTGTTTATCTTGTTTCAAAATGTAATTGTTGACTAAACACACGCAGAACTACAAAAGACTTCACTACTCGAAACTGCATGGTCTCAAATCTGCTTTGCATCCCGATTTCAGTTTTCCAATGACACTCAACTGTTGAGATACACTTGGTGCTTATGTGTTTGTTCAGGTAAGTGACTTCCTACTGAAGCATTGACTCGCCACAGCCAGTAGTGGTTTTTCCAAGAACTACTCAGATCCATTCTCTAGTCACTAATTTTTCTAGACATGCCACTGTCAGCATCATGTACGAGGCAGAGGCCGGGCTAGGACAATTTGAGTCCGTCTGAAAGTGCAGGAACACAGGAAACCTAATTGTGCGAGAATGGTAGTATTGGAAATGGCTACCTACTATACTTTTAATACAACAACATATGGATAGAAGAGAGTAGCTCAATGAAAGGGTTGCTGATGGCCTAGTGGTTTAAGTGCTGGACTGTAAACTGAAAGGTCCAAGGTTCCTAGCAGCAGAGGATTTTTTCCTCTTTCAGCTCTCCCTTCTCTTTCCCTATCCCCTTTACATCTTTCAGAGGGATGGTAAGTCATCTGTCCCAGGGAATTCTGCTCTCATTCACTGGGGATCTCAAACTTAACAACCACATTCATACAGACAGAAAAAGGATTTCTTGAGAAACCTGATTGAATAAAATTTCATCCCAAGATGGCCGTTATTCATTTTAGTGTTTCTTGTAGCTTGTCCTGTAGCTTGTGATCAACCTCAGTCATAATCTCTCTGTGAGGACCTCCGCTAGTCAGAACATGTACACAAACAACCAAGAAACCATATCTCCCTGAAAAAACAAGGCAGGCCTAGATGTTATATCAGCTGTGACTGGGAGAAAAATAGCTTTGAGCTATCTCATGCAAGGAAGGTGGTCAGGTGGCTGGTCTTGTTCATACAGCAAAAACATTTGGGTTTCTTCAACTACATTTTAGGTTGTCTGAATTGCATCAGTGTGACCAAGGAATGCTACCAAATAGGTTTTCTTGAAAGTTCATTGAGGAGCTTTTTCAGTTCCATTAGTTAGCCTCATCTTTCAGTCTGAGAAGACTTATTGGCTACATTCCTGGCATTTGACCACCACAACCATACAACCAAGGAACTATCCAGGGGCAGCTACGTAGGACCACCACAACCATACAACCAAGGAACTATCCAGGGGCAGCTACGTAGGACCACCACAACCATACAACCAAGGAACTATCCAGGGGCAGCTACGTAGGACCACCACAACCATACAACCAAGGAACTATCCAGGGGGAGCTACGTAGGACCACCACAACCATACAACCAAGGAACTATCCAGGGGCAGCTACGTAGGACCACCACAACCATACAACCAAGGAACTATCCAGGGGCAGCTACGTAGGACCACCACAACCATACAACCAAGGAACTATCCAGGGGCAGCTACGTAGGACCACCACAACCATACAACCAAGGAACTATCCAGGGGCAGCTACGTAGGACCACCACAACCATACAACCAAGGAACTATCCAGGGGCAGCTACGTAGGACCACCACAACCATACAACCAAGGAACTATCCAGGGGCAGCTACGTAGGACCACCACAACCATACAACCAAGGAACTATCCAGGGGCAGCTACGTAGGACCACCACAACCATACAACCAAGGAACTATCCAGGGGCAGCTACGTAGGATCACCACAACCATACAACCAAGGAACTATCCAGGGGCAGATGTGTAAGATCAAGAAAGAAACAAAACCTCACCAGAAATGCTGATTTATAGGCTTTATGAAAGGAGACACTAATTTAAGCTTGTCAACTAAACTCTTTCAAATTGTAAGCACTCCTTGAACTTTACGTGTCACGCACACAAAAGGATTGCAACTGAGGTGACCAAAATATGGTTGAAGTAACCTAAACCTTTTTGCAGTATACATAGGTAGTAACACTCGAAGGTAGCGCGTCTTTTGTGTAAAATCATTGATACAAGTGATTGTAAACATCACGCGTTGTTGAATGTAATACGCACACACGTTTGTGGTCGCAAGATTTCCACATTAGCAGGGTTCCACTGTTATACATACATTTTTTTTGTAATATCAAAATTATGAAGACCCCACAGAATCCTGGGGGTCAAAATCCTGTGCAAAAGCCGTAGGTACAGCAACAATTAATCAAGCACATGGTGGTTACCTTGTTCATGGTATAGATGAGGAAAACACATTTAGTAAGAGATTGACTTGATACCTACTTAATACATAAATGATCATGATTCACTAGGAGATTGATTCAAAATAAGTTGGAGTTTTGGTTTCAGCCTAGAATGGTGGCTAGTAGAGCCATGCGTACATACATGCCAAATTCTGCTTGCCTGAAATAGGCTGCCCTTGGATCAGAATCTACCTCAACGCTGTGTGTGTGTGTGCGTGTGTGTGTGTGTGTGTGTGTGTGTGATACAGCGAGAAATACAACTGATGTAGTCATGTGACAGATACAGTGAAATAGAACAATCTGATTGGCTAGTTCTCTTACCTAATTTCATCCACTCGTGGCAAGGGGTGCATCACAACCATTCTTTCCTTTGCTCTGGTCAGTACAGTAGGTGTGAGCACATAACAACCACGCACCTGCATAGCAACAAGGTAGACAAGGCTCTACTTACGCTCCCTGGGATAGCCACGGCAGCAAAATGTGCTACATATGTAGCATTAAAAAAGCCGCTGTATGCTTGTCAGTTGATGCTGATGACAAGCTATATGATCAAAACATTAGACTATCACATGACACCATGACTTTACTCCTTGCTATCACTTCAGCCACACCCCCTTAGTGTCACATGATCTTGACCACACCCCTCACGGCTACATGTCACATGACTGAAATACCTACCTTTTCATACTTGTCTGGAGAAGAGAATCGTTCCTTCTGGATGCGGGTCATGTAGAGTACATCCGTCTGAGGTAGAACCTCCTCCAAGCTGGTATAAACATCCTTGAGAGAGGTGAGATCAAAGAGAGGGAGAGCAAGAGGGGGAGTGAGAGCGGGAGTGAAAGGGGGAGCGAGAGGAGGAGTGAGAGAGTGAAGAAAGGAAGTGGAAGGTTGAAAGAAATCAAGAGATAAACGTGTGGTAGTCCTGGGGCAGAAGTTGAGCATGATTCCAATATGTATTTCAGTTGTATCACTGTTAATGTTGTGCTGAACTTCAGCCAAGGGTGGGGCTCATACATGCTATATAAATGAATCATTATCTGCTGTATTCACAAAGTGCATTTGTGTACCACCCTAACAGAAATTCTTGAACACAGAAAGATTTGAAATACACAATGGAATACTGTTCAATGTACTGTCACGTGACTATACCAAAAAAATCAAGTGTAGGAAGATCAGTTTTACTACCTGTTGAATTCCCTTCTCCTCCACGTACTTCATGACGTCTTGCGGCATCTCAAGACACTTGGGAGACACGTAGCACAAGTGGACACGATAGAGGGTGAGGAGCTTCGCCAGGGAGTGGACTGTGCGACCATGCTTCAGGTCACCCACCAAGGTCACCTGGGAGGGAGGGAGGGAGGGAGGGAGGGAGAAGAAGTCAGCATCTGAATACCTCAGATGGTATTAACTCCCCTCCCCCCACACTCACTGTCAGTCCATTGACAGTACCAATCTCCTCCCTGATGGTGAAGATATCCAGCAAGGCCTGGGTGGGATGCTCTCCGATCCCGTCCCCAGCATTAATCACTGGCTTGCGGGCCACTCGGCTAGCTCGCTTTGCTGCCCCCGGCTCTGGGTGACGTAAGACTATGACATCACAGTAGGCCTGCATCATATGAATTGAATCTGAGAGAGATGGGGAAGTAGTGTAGAAAGGGGATGGGAAGTTATAACTGTATAGTAATACCATAGTAAGCACTTGCTAATATATCCCCTCCTTCCCTCCCCTCCTCCCTCCTCCCCTCCTCCCCTCCTCCCCTCCTCCCCTCCACCTTCCCTTTGACCCTAAAGTGCATGAGAATAGGACACTTACTCAAATATTCAACTATATGACCCTGGTACAATTCAAGGTCAACAATATTCACGATGGCTTTACCATAGCTATCCAGAAGAACAGCAATGTTGGCGATCACAAACCATGAAGTAAAACAACTTCGGATCTCAAAAATAATGATATGCACTAAAAGGAAAGCACTTAGCTTAGCTGAATCATTGCCACAGCTAACAGTAAATTTCACCAGAGTAGAAAGCAGGTTGGGAGGAAGGGGGGGGTAAGGGAGAGAATTCTTCCCAACTCTTGCCTCCCCTCACCACCTCATCTCTCACTCTTCTCACCTTCCAACGACTCTCCTTTCATAACAGAGGAGCTCTCCTTGTTCATGCTCACCACGGTTCCTCCCAGGCGCTGCATGGCTGCCTGAAAGGAGGAGGATGTCCGCGTACTCACCTCGTAGAACATGGAGCCCATCACCTTACCCTGAGAGCGAGAGTGGGGGGGGGGGGGGGGGGGGGGGGAGAGTGAGAGAGCAGGAGGGAGGATGAAGGAGAGTGAGAGAGCAGGGGGGAGGATGAAGGAGAGTGAGAGAGCAGGAGGGAGGATGACGAGAAAGACGAGGAATGAGGTGAAGGTGGAGAGCAAAAGAAGAGGGACAGGGAAGAAGAGAGGGAGGGGATGGAGGAGGAAGAGGAGGAGAGAGATTAGAAAGGGACAAGAGACAAGAGGTGGGAGAGGGCAAGGCTAAGAAAGAAGGAGGATGAGGGTGAGTGACCTTGAGTTGGTTGGAGGAGCCTGACCTCTTCACCATCATACGCATCTCATGAGCTGTGTTAAAGAGCTGATGTAGCTGTATACATGTGTGTGAGGGGTGGGTGTTGTTGGGGGAGGGGGGGAGGGAGGGGGGGAGGGGGGGGGGGGAGGGGGGGGGGGGAGGGGGGGGGGGGGAGGGGGAAGAGTCATAAGAATAAGCTCAGTAGACTAATGGTAAATCACATACATACACACACACACACACACACACACACACACACACACACACACACACACACACACACACACACACACCTGTTCTCTGGTAAACTGGCTCACAGACAGCACGTGCTGTTTGTGTAAACTGCTATGTGTGGTCGTTGCTCCCGGCAACAGAGCATGCTCAGAAGGAAAGAAGTGACCATGTGAAGAGTGACCCCCAGGTGTGTGGGGTGGAGGGGAGAAGGGAGGACGGGATTCTGGGATGCGTCAGAAAGAGGTAGGAGGCACAGAGGAAGAAGAAAAGGGAGAGGGAAAAGGAGGAAGGAGGGAAGGAGTTAGTGACAGTTGAGGGTACCAGGTTACATTACATTACATTACATTACATCATATCATACTGATGTCACCAACACTGAGGCAGGCATTGTCGGCAGTATATCACCAGCACCATGGTGATAACAATCATAAAAATTGATCTTTATGTGTGAATAATTGGAACACTATACAGTATGCAGTGTTCGTGATAACGTCCGGTCATCAGACAATTTCTGGGTAATTATGCCACGTGACCGATCAATCTCGTAAGCGTGCGGACAAAATGTCTGGACAAAAGCGTGCAGCTTGCTCTGACGAGGTTCCACCGGCGAAGAAGCGAGGGGTATCGGTGAAAATGGTTCAGAATTGGATCACAGAGAGCAACAGAGAGATGAGTACATCTGCATGGCTTAAGTACATGTACGAGAAGGCTGATCGCGACTACGTGGCGACGCTGAAGTGCTCTATGTGCATTCAGTTCAACGAGAAGCTGCGAGGCATGCGCAACCAACCCTGCGTTTGTAGTTGGTTCGAAGAACCTGCGAGCGTCCAGCTACAAAGATCATGCTGCTACCGACATGCACAAGCGAGCAATGCTCTTTCAAAGAAGCAGAGCTCCAGTGATGTCACTGAATACGCGCCGATAGCTAACGCTCTGCACAATCTTGATGGTAACGCTGCGCTGAAGGTGAAGCGAAGTTCGACATTGCTTACCTGATAGCTAAGCACAACCTAGCTTTCACCAAGATGGGTTCTCTATGTGAGCTAGAAGAGAGGCATGGGGTGGACTTGGGACAAGGCTACAGAAATTACCAGGTATGTGCTTCCTTTAGGTGGCAAAGAGTTTATTGGTTTTCCTAGGCTGTGAGAAGTGCCCGGTATGCATATGAACTGCATTTATTTCATACATCAGATTGTCCTGGCATGACTAGTACTTGTCCGATCAAACTTAATGATGTTCTGACATTACGTCAGAACAACTTCGGGATGTTATCGGGAGCACTGGTATGTATTTATCATATACAATTCATTACATCATAATGATGTCACTAACCAGTTGGTGGTTCAGAGCTGTGTCGTACACGGGATATTTTCCGAGGTGTTTGGAGAGTGCCCTCTACGTAGCTGGCATGTTTCCGACGAGGAGGGGAGGGAGGAGAGGAGGGAGGCTGTAGACGAACATCCTCACCAAATCCTGGGTCTACAAGCACCTGTGTGTATGTGTGTGTGCGTGTGTGTGTGTGTGTGTGTGTGTGTGTGCATGCACACATAATTGTGAACCTTAATGCATTCAGCCTCATACCCAGTTCAGCCTGGGAATGAGGCTAAAACACTATCAACATTATGGGGGCATGTTGTGGGGAGACTGTAAAGCCACATTACCTTATATGGTAAAATGCTGACACAGCATGTCTTATTTAGTACTACAATGGCCCTGTCGAAACCTCAGTAAGTTAAGCAATTCGGGGGAGAGGGAGGGACACAGGTGGGGGAGGAAGGAGGGTTTTTATAAACTTAAAATGCAGCTTGCATGATGTTCTAATTAAGGGGTTGATCACCAAGCTGTCTTACAATTGAAATAGCAGGTCGAGGGGTTTTTGAGAGTGCCTTGTGAGCTGATAGGAAGATTAGATAAGCTAATTAACAAGCTATGAATACATCCTATCTGAATGTTCCAGACGAATCCTAAGACAGCCGCTGTGTGTAATCAATGGAGATGTAATTGTGTAAAGACTCAGCGATAGGATGTAGTGGAGGTTCGCCCACACCCCACCCACCTTCTCACTAGGAAAGAGTCTGGTGACCATTGAGTCTCAATTCTGAACAAGCCAATGAATAGCGCAATGTCGTACATGTGTTGAAGCTAGCCAATGAAATTGCACTATGTCATAAAGAAGTTATCATTCACTTGCTTTGACCACTTAGCAACGTAGCAGGGAAAAGGAGGGGGGGAGGGGGAAGGAGGGGGAAGGAGGGGGAAGGAGGGAGGAGGGGGGAGGAGGGGGGAGGGGGGAGGAGGGAGGAGGGAGGAGGGGGAAGGAGGGAGGAGGGGGAAGGAGGGGGAAGGAGGGGGAAGGAGGGGGAAGGAGGGGGAAGGAGGGGGAAGGAGGGGGAAGGAGGGGGAAGGAGGGAGGAGGGGGGAGGAGGGGGGAGGGGGGAGGGGGGAGGAGGGAGGAGGGAGGAGGGGGAAGGAGGGAGGAGGGGGAAGGAGGGGGAAGGAGGGGGAAGGAGGGGGAAGGAGGGGGAAGGAGGGGGAACGAGGGAGGAGGGGGGAGGAGGGAGGAGGGGGAAGGAGGGAGGAGGGGGAAGGAGGGAGGAGGGAGGAGGGGGAAGGGGGAAGGAGGGAGGAGGGGGAAGGAGGGAGGAGGGGGAAGGAGGGAGGAGGGGGAAGGAGGGTTGGTCGCCTTGTTTATAGTTTCTCCTTTCCTCTGTATAAACTGTTTACTACCTTTCATACAGGAAGTATGAGTGCTGGATTGAAGGCCATTGGACATTTTCTGACCCATGGGGCTGTCCGCTACGAAGAGCCGTTGAGCCTCCAAAACCACTCAGCTGCTTCTCAATCACAGACATAATACATGCAACCCACAAAACACACTCGGCAGAAATCCTTGAGAGAGGCCTCGAAGCTCGGCAACTTGAGATTAACCCCAACGATCAACAACCAAAATTTACCTGGTCAGGAGAAAGGAAGGAGCTACCCCGGCAGCTGGGTCAGACCCTCTGTCTCCCTGGTTACTATGTGTGGTTTGCGCCTGAGGTCACTCTGACTAAAGTGCAGCGAGCGACATGCTGGAAAATGATCAGGGAGAATAGGGTCGCTCAGTTTGCTGACTATATTGAAGATCATTCACGTTATGGAACTCAAGCCTTCTCTCTCAGCCTCTCAGACGCTATTCTTCTCTACAAGTATTCACTGAAGAAGTATTATGAAAGCTCACTCGGACAGCCTGTATCAACACTAGACGTCACATTCAAGAAAGCAGGCACAAAACGATACCAGTGCTATGTGGGGTACATTCTAGTCATTTGTGCAAAGATCGAAGATCAGGATCCCCTTCCGCAGTTTCCAAATGTTGACCCATCACTTGATAACGATCCAATCACAGTACTCGACACATCTGAGCTACGATTTCGTCCGAAGGGTATTGCCATTAAACAGGGCGAGGATTTTCCGTGGTGCTCATGGGACCAGCCAGAAATTGCGTTCCACTTTCCCAGCATCCCAGAATATCCAAACACGCCACACCACAGTCTACCTGCCGACAAACGTCCAATTTTATTGGTCAGTTTAACAACCCCATTTTATTACTCATTGATTTCCCAGAATACCGATTCCCTCCAGTGTTGTATTGCTGTCTCGTTGTCTAGCAACCACACTGGATACATGGCACTGTCTCGGGTATACCATACCTTCTGCGTTCCAAGTATACCCAATGTATTCCAGTGCCCAGAGAAAAATGAAGAGGAACTAATCGAACATCAGAGAAAAAGATTTCTGCAAGTTTAGAATTTCATCTTTGTCCACACTGTGAGTGCAATTTTCTATCATTCCATCATAATAAGTTTCATGAGCTTATACTAGCTTCAAAGAAACGATCCTGGCGATTACACACCATCAAAATGACTATTATTTCTCAATATTAACCTTGCAAGCAATCTTTAGCCTTTTATAGACTTTATACATTAACCCCTTCCTCACCTTGCCATCAACGTAGGCAATCTCTCCCCTTAGCACAACCCTCTGCACCTGTCCCACCACCTCCATCCCAGCAAACGGGGTCCACCCCGCCTTCGAGAAAGGGAGGGCCTTTGGGATGGTCCAATGCTCATCCAGGTCCACCTCCAGGTAGGTGTCCGGCTGCTGACGAAGAACGAAGATCTTTAGCGGGTTTGTGTACAGTCTGAGAATGATGTCCTGGTGTGTGGGTATGCATGGAGAAGGGATGGAATTTGGTAAAGGTGTACGGAATTGAGATGTGTGTGCATGCATGCTTGTATATGTGTGTGAGTGTATACAGCTGTATGTGGGGAGTGGGGGGGGGGTGTGAGTGTGTGCATGTGTGTGAGTACAGTGGGAAGTGAGTGTGTATGTGTATGCATGTGGGTATAAGTGTGAGGGTGGGGGAAGGTGTGAGTGTGTACTAACCTCGATGGTGAGTCGTCCCTGGTTGACTGCAGTGAGGAGGAGGGGGAGCATGGTCTCCAGACCTGGGAGGCCGGGAGGAGGGGAGGATGAGTCCTTCTCTGTGACTGTGTGGGGGGCTTGAAGGAAGAGGGGAGGAGCAGGGGTGAGGGGAGGAGCAGGGAAGGAGGAGGAAAGAGGGAGGGAGGAAGAGGGGAGGAGGAGGGGACGTAGAAGAGAATAACTGGTAGTTATTACTAGTTATTAACATCAAGTGACCCCTCTCTTCCCCCCACCCTACCATGGTCGGTGGCAAAGCAGTCGATGATGTCCATGTTCTCCCAGAGTGCCTCCTGATCCTCCTTGGAGCACAGGACGGGTCTTACCTCTGCACGACCCTTCCGCCGGAGGGGAACATTGTCCGTCGAGAGAAAAAGATGGTGAGGGCATACCTCACAGGTCACGTTGACCCCCTTCTCCTCTTCACTGCACGGATCACTAGGATCTAGGGAGGGAGGAGGAGGAGAGAAGAGAGAGGGAGAGGAGGAGAGAGAGGGAGGAGAGAGAGGAGGAGAAAGACGGGAGTAAAAGAAGAGGAGGGAGAGTGGAAGGGAGAGAAGGCATTAAAAAAATGATAGCAGCAACATGTTTTGTGCACAGACAACTGTCATGTGATCCTTGCATGACTCAGGCCACGCCTCATCATGACTCCAGGCCACGCCCACCTCCCTCCTCTGGCCACATGGCAGACATGCACATGTCTCTTGTAAAGTTCAGCCAATAGGATCACAGCCCGCTGTCGACTTCTCTTCTGCGTGCACACAGATGGGACGATTCTTCGGCCAGTGCTCAAAATGCTGCGGGAGGGAGAAAAACTTAATGTATACAGCAGATAAAGAAGCTGGGATTAAAACGTACCTTCATCCATGTTTCCATGGAGTCCAGTTTGAGTGTGGAGAAGGTTGTGTTGAGGTACATCTTGAGGGCAAGGGCCTGGGAGCTGAGGTGAGGGAGGGAGGTCGCGTTGGAGTTGCTGGCACCCACAAACAGGCTGTAGTCACATCGGGCACCTTCACGGGCACACTGTGAGGAGGGGGTGAAGAGAGGATGAGAGAAGGTAGTAAGGTACATGACCACATGAAGCTCTCTCAGACATTCCACAAGATTAAGCTAGTGCTAAGCCCCTCCTCCTCCTTCCTTCCACCTCTTCCTTCCCTGCTCGTCCTCCCCATCTTTAGTTTCCAAATACCAGGCTCTCTCCAGCCTTCCTCACTCCCCTTCCCCAACTCCACCCTCCTCACTCCCTCTCCCTCCCTCACTCCCTCCTCCTCACCTTCTGTGCCAACGCAGGCTCTCCTTGTCCTCGATAGCTGGGTGTGTGTTGGGCATGGCACCAATCAGGGTCACGCCCCCAGCCAGAGCAGCCGCAGTACAGGACGCAAAGTCTTGCCTTGTGGTGTGACCAGGCTCTCTCACGTGGACATGGACGTCAATGAGACCGGGGAGTCGCACCGTCCGGTGGGATGAGATGCAATCGATATATGTCTCATTCGGAGCTTTGCCTAGTCTCTCCAGAGCCTGTGAGAAGATAGAGGAGGAGGAGGGAGGAGGGAGGGGGAGGGAGAGAGGAGGAGGAAGAGGAGGAAGAGGAGGAGGAGGAAGAGGGGAAGAGAGGAAGGAGAGGAAGAGGAGGAAGAGGGAGAGGAGGAAGAGGAGGAAGAGGAGAGAGAGAAGAGGAGGAAGAGGAGGAAGAGGAGGAGGAGGCGAGGAGAGAGGAGGAAGAGGAGAAGAAACTTGTCCTAACCACCCTACACCTCGTCTGTCCATCATCCCCCTCTCACCTTCTCCAGTAACTTGGCACACTTGATATCAGTACGAGAGGAACAGAATACTCCACGGCCATCCGTCGGGTGATACTCCACGGCCATCCGTCGGGTGATGTAACCCTTGGTGATCACTGGTGTTATGCGGTGTTGTCTCAACGGGAGGTTGATCACGAGGTCAATCTTCTTCTGACAGAGGTAGTCTCCGATACTCTGGAACTGTATCTCTCCGCTGCCGCTACGAGTAACATTCGCTCCGACTTTACCCCCGTTGCTACTGCTGTCGCTAAATGGCCATTCTATTGCCTGGATCTAGAAGGAGAAGGGGGAAGAGAAGAAAGAGGAGGAGGAGGAGGAGGAGGAGGAGGAGAAGGAGGAGGAGGAGGAGGAGAAGGAGGAGGAGGAGGAGGAGGAGGAAGGGTGGGAAAGAGGAGAGGGGAGAGTAGAAGAAGGAAGAGGAGGAGAGAGAAGGGAGAAGAGAGGAAAAGGAGGAGAGAGAGGAGGAGGGGGGACAAGAGGGGGGGGGGAGAGGGAGGAGAGGGAAGACAAGGAGGGGGAGAGGGAAGAGAAGGAGGGAGAGAGGAAGAAGGGGGAGGGGGAGGGGGAGGGGGAGGGGGAGGGGGAGGGGGAGGGGGAGGGGGAGGGGGAGGGGGAGGGGGAGGGGGAGGGGGAGGGGGGAGGGGGAGGGGGAGGGGGAGGGGGAGGGGGAGGGGAAGGGGAGGAGGAGGGAAAGGGGAAGAGGAGGGGAAGGGGAGGAGGGGAAGGGAGAAGAGGAGGGGAAGGGAGAAGAGGAGGGAGAAAGGGAGTGCAACATCAAAAAAAGGATTTCCATTACATACATGCATACATGCAGTGTGCACAAGTAACCCACCCTTTGCCCATTACATCATAATGATGTCATGCATTACCTTGATGCCGTGTTCACTGTAGAAGTCAGCAGTCCCAATACTGGCATAGAGATTGAACTTGAGTCGTTGTAGAGTGCGAACTGAGTCCAGAAGATACTGCTTCGCCTGGGGGTGGGGAGGGAGGGAAGGAGGGAGAGAGGAGGAAGGAGAGAGGAGGGAAGGAAGGGATGAGGAGAAAAGGGGAGGGGAGGAAGGAAGGGATGAAGGGAGAAAGGAAGAAGGAAAGGGAAGGAAAGGGGGGAGGGGGGGAGGAGAGGGGTGAGGAGGAGAGGAGAGGAGGAAGAAGGAGGAAGTATGAAGTGAGAGAGGGATGAAGGTATTGTGACCTGGTTGCCATAGTGTGTTCTACCTTGAAGCTGCCAATGGAGAGGAGGATGTTCTTCTTGGGCAGCTGGAACCCAGTGCTCTGCAGGGCCTTGAGGTACGCCTCGTAGTGATCCTCTCCGAAGCAGGCGACCTCCCCCGTGCTCGACATCTCCACCCCTAACTTGACGTCAGCCCCTAGGAGCCGGGAGAAGGAGAACTGGGGAACCTGGGAGACAGATGCAAACAGGAAGATGAGATCATGGATAAAGAAAGGAACAGACAATAGACAGATAGGAGAACCGATTGACAAGGAGAGGAAGATGGGAATAGGTGTATACAGACACAGATAGATGCATGTACGCCCACACAATAGACACACGTACCTTAACGCCCACACAATAGACAGACACACGTACCTTAACGCCCACACAAGACAGACACACGTACCTTAACGCCCACACAATAGACAGACACATGTACCTTAACACCCCACAATAGACACATGTACTTTAACACCCACACAAGACGCACGTACCTTAACGCCCACACAATAGACAGACACACGCACCTTAACGTCCACACAATAGACAGACACACGTACATTAACACCCATACAATAGACAGACACACGTACCTTAACACCCACACAATAGACACACGTACTTCAACACCCACACAATAGACAGACACACGTACCTTAACGTCCACACAATAGACAGACGTACCTTAACGCCCACACAATAGACAGACACACGTACCTTAACGTCCACACAATAGACACACGTACCTTAACGCCCACACAATGACAGACACACGTACCTTAATGCCCACACAATAGACAGACGTACAGTAGGCGTCAATAAAACGTTCCCATACCGTAGTCGTACTACGCGCGTAGTACGCTGGTACGGAATGAAAAGTACGCGGGATGTACACAATCGTTACGCTCCACGTGGAACATAGTACTGTGCGTAGTAGCGTAATACGAAAATTTTACGCTTAGAATTTCGGTATCTAAACAGCCACGTGTCGATCGAAGCTTGCCATGGCTGACATGGAGACGAAGTGTCTACGCAGTTTTACCTTTCTCGAAGTGAATAAGCGTGAGTATCGTGAAGACCAGACCCCATCTAACCCTCGAAGGCCCGATAATGACATGCACGACGATCGTAAGAAAGATGACAGGTCAGAAAACCGGTAGGTATTGTGTGGAAGTGATAGTGTAGGGTTCACCGCCGTTCTTGCGTGCTGTCAGCGACGATACACAACAGGCACTAGCTCTAGCTTACTCTCACTAACAGAACACTCGTTGTACAGTCTCCAATGCTACCTGAGGCACGTCCGTACTACGCTGCGTACTACGCTTCGTAATAACGGTACGGATTTTTAGTACGATAGTGCTACGGTGCGAATACGCTACAGTTAGCACCGTACTACGCGCGTAGTATGATTACGATACGGGAACGTTTTATTGACGCCTACTGTACCTTAACGCCCACACAATAGACAGACGTACCTTAACGCCCACACAATAGACAGACACGACACACCTTAACACCCACACAATAGACGGACACGTACCTTAACGCCCACACGTCCAAGAGTCTCAGAGTCTATCTCAACTGGCTGCACAGAGAGCCCCATAATGACCCTGGTTGCCACAGCAACAAAGTCAACATCGAGAGTCTTGGAGACGAAGGGGAAGGAGCGAGAGACGCGGAGGTTGCACTCAATGACCTTCAGCTGGTTGTTCTTGGCTATCAGCTGGAGGTTGAAGGGACCTGCAGGCAGGGGGACATGTGATTGTCACGTGATTAGCAGGTGACCTCATGTTCTTATTGTGAAATGTACAGTGTATGCCACCACACTCCAATGCCATGTGACTGTCATGTGACAAACCTCTCACCAGAAATCGCGAGAGCCTTAGCGATAGCTCGGACAATGGCCTCAATGTTGCACAAGGTCTCATGGTTCAGATCCTGTGCCGGAAGGATGAGGGATGCATCCCCAGAGTGGACCCCAGCATTCTCCACATGCTCACTGATTGCTATGGCAACCACTTCCCCATCAGCTGCCACCGAGTCAACATCAATCTCCTGTAGAAACAGAAGATCTCAAACAAACTCCATCACCTGTGCACACTTGGCGAGACAGACACACACACACACACACACACACACACACACACACACACACACACACACACACACACACACACACACACACTCACACATACACACACACACACACACACATTACAACCTTGGCTTCCTGGATGAATTTTGAGATGACCACAGGGTGGTCTTGTGAGACGGCCACTGCATCACCAAGGTAACCTTCCAGATCAGCATGACTGTATGCCACGTTCATAGCAGCCCCTGTGTGCGAGAGGGTGAGAAGGGAGGGAGGGAGGAAGGAGGAAGGTAGGAGGGGGGGGAGGAAGGAGGGAGGGAGGAAGGAGGTAGGGAAGAGGGGGGGAGCAAGAGAATTATCAAAACAAGGTCCATGACAGTCACCTGACCATCACATGACAGTCAGCTGGCCATCACATGACAGTCAGCTGGCCATCACATGACAGTCACCTGACCATCACATGACAGTCACCTGACCATCCCATGACAGTCACCTGACCATCACATGACAGTCACCTGACCATCCCATGACAGTCACCGGACCATCCCATGACAGTCACCTGACCATCCCATGACAGTCACCTGACCATCCCATGACAGTCACCTGACCATCCCATGACAGTCACCGGACCATCACATGACAGTAACCTGACCTGAGAGCACATAGGAGGGTCTGACGAGGCAGGGGTATCCGACAGAGTCACAGAACTCCTTGGCAATCTTCATGTCTGTTAGCTCCTTCCATCTTGGCTGCTGCACTCCGATGTTGTCAAGGAGACGAGAGAACTTGAATCTGTTCTCAGCATTGTCAATCATCTCCGGACTTGTGCCTAAGATACGCACCTGAGGGGAGGAGGGGGGAGGAGAGGAGAATAATTAAAAGGAATTGCTAGTTAGATGCAACCATGGCTACCACATTCTGCCCATCCGACCTGTTGTCTGAAGAGATGCATGGCGATGTTATTGGGCAGCTGTCCGCCCATACTGAGGACGATACCCTCGGGCTGTTCCAACCGGTAGATCTCCATCACAGCCTCAAATGTGATCTCATCAAAATACAACCTGCAGGGAAACAAAAACTATGATGTCATAATGATGTCATACATGTAGGGAAACCAAGCCCTTTCTACAGCCAGTCAGAACAGCTGCTAATGCCCCCTTCCCTTGTCCTACCCCTCGGACTAGCCCATGCACTTCAACAGTGCATGAAAGTCTTCAGTGGTTAAAAGATGAACTACTGCATGCCCACATTATGTCTCGTACCTGTCGCACTCGTCGTAGTCAGTGGAGACGGTCTCTGGGTTGTAGTTGACCATGATGGTGGAGCGGCCGAGACGACGAAGCTCTTTGATACAACCCACCGCACACCAGTCAAACTCAACAGAGCTGCCGATCCTGTGGGAGGATGTAATATGTGTGAGGAAGAGGAGGAGAAAGAAAGGAGGAGAAAGGAGTGCAGAGATTGACTTTACAATGCTTCGTCAGTATCTAGTCTTCCTCCCCCTTCCTAGCCCATCTCCTTTCTCTCCTTTTCCTTTCCCTCCCCTCTTCTTCCCTTCTTTTCTCCCCCTCCTCCCTTTCTCTCTCACCCATACACCCACAGCTCCTCCCCCCTCCCCCCCTCACCTATACACCCACAGCTCCACCCCCCTCACCTATACACCCACAGCTCCACCCCCCTCACCTATACACCCACAGCTCCTCCCCCCTCCCCCCTCACCTATACACCCCTGAACCCAGCACCATGATGGCTCCTCCTGGGAACTCTAAATCATTCGAAGATCCGTTGTACGTCAGATAGAGATAGTTGGTATGAGCAGGATACTCAGCGGCTACTGTGTCAATCTGCTTGACGTAGGGGTGGATGTTGAGGGTGATACGTAGGTCTCGGATTGCTAGCTCAGTCGAGTTGACACAGCGAGCAATTTGCTTGTCGGAGAAGCCGAGCTGCTTGGATTCCAGTAGGAGGTCACGTGGGAGGTCCTGTGTGAAGAGAAAGGAGAAAGGAAGGGAAGGGAGAGAGAGGAAGGGAGAGAGAGGAAGGGAGAGAGAGGAAGGGAGAGAGAGGAGGGGAGAGAGAGGAGGGGAGGGAGAGGGATGAGGGGAGAGAGAGGAGGGGAGAGAGAGGAGGGGAGAGAGAGGATGGGGAGAGAGAGGAGAAGGAAAGAGGAGGGGAAAAAGAGGAGAAAAGGAAAGAAGAGGGAGATTATACTTGAAGTCTTCGATGAATGCCTTCCCTCTCTTCCCTTCTAATTTGTCTGTTCCCCTTCGTCCACCCTCCCTCTCCTCTACAAGCCTCATGATAGTATGACATCACAGTGACATCAGGACCCTACCTTGTAGTCGACGGTGTTGAGTTTCTTCACCATGGTGATGATGTTGTTCATCTTGCAGAGGAACCATAGGTCGATACGGGTGAGGGACTGGAGGTGCTCCATGGTGTACGACTCACTGTTGTAGAGTGCAGCCGCCACGGCAAAGATACGCTTGTCAGAGGGATTAGCAAGCTCCTGTCCAAGGGAGAAGGGAGAGGGAGAATTACCGAACAGGTTGGGCCCAACTAATGGACAGGAAATGTTTCGTTATGATGTCATAATTGTTTTAGGAACAGGAACTGACCAACTGTGTTAAGGTTTTTTGGTTTGCAAAAATTGAAATGTTGTGGATCTAGCCCTAGTCGTGTACCAAGGGTACCCATGCTAGTACCACCAGACTCGTCCCTCCCTTCCCTCTCTCACACACACCTCCTCTGAAGCCTTGACAACATGGGGGTCCAGACCGACCACTGACTCGTCCACCATCCGCAGTGCCTTCTGCAGAGCTTCCTCAAACTTCCTCCCCACGGCCATCACCTCCCCCACACTCTTCATGGAGCTGCCAATCTTAGTGCTCACCTAGGAAACACACAGAATAGAACAGCTGGATATGAGAACCCACATTGTTACTCCCCTCTCCCTCATTCCCTCTCACCTTATCCCATCCCCTCACCCCTCACTCCCCCATCCCTCACTCCCTCACCCCTCCCCTCACTCTCCCACCCCTCA
Organism: Agelas oroides; assembly: GCA_949130485.1. NCBI lineage: Eukaryota > Metazoa > Porifera > Demospongiae > Agelasida > Agelasidae > Agelas > Agelas oroides. The sequence continues at coordinate 30,538 of CASBWJ010000002.1, read as the reverse complement.
CCCCCTCACTCTCCCACCCCTCACTCCCTCACTCCCTCACTCCCTCACTCACCCTCACAAACTTGGACAGGTCCCAGCGTGGTATCTTCACCACCACATAATCCAGACTTGGCTCAAAGCAGGCTGTCGTTGCCTGGGTAACGGAGTTCTTGAGGCTGGGGAGGGGAAGGGAGAGGGCCAACTTGGCTGCAACGTAGGCGAGCGGGTAGCCAGTCGCCTTGGAGGCAAGGGCGGAGCTTCGCGAGAGACGAGCATTCACTTCAATGATGTAATACTGTGGGGGGTGTAGTGTGTGAGGGTGTGTGGGTGTGCGTGGATGGGTGCGGATGTTGCTCCCACTGTCCAGTTTTTTGTCTTTACAAAAATGCAAAAATGGAGGGGGGAGGCCCGGTCCACTTGAATGAAACCAATTTCCACCAGAGGGGGAAAGGGTCCGAATGAGCTTGAGGCCATGCCTGACCAAGTGTTCAGAACATTCAGCTTAACTGGACAACATACCGCTCACTGCTCAGGATAAAGAACACGCGTCTGAAATGCATTCTTTTGGGAACCCTCCCACCCTACCTTGGCAGACATTGATGTCACTCAACAGAGCCTTAAATTTCCCGTCCTTCCTTGTCTTAAAAAAACTGGACGGTGGGAAGGCCTGGTAACAAGGCTAGTCTAAACACACAGCTACTTAGCAACCCTCCAACTTCATACTCACCTGCATGGAGTCAGGGTTGAGTGCATATTGTATATTACACTCCCCGACAACGCCAAGATGGCGGACGGTCTTGATGGCCACTGATCTGAGCATGTTGTACTCTGTGTTGGTGAGTGTCTGAGATGGAGCCACGACGATGGACTCCCCCGTGTGGATACCCAGGGGGTCTACATTCTCCATGTTGCAAACCTGTGAAGGGGGAGGAAGGGAGGGAGGGAGGGAGGGAGGGAGGGAGGGAAGGGAGGGGAAGGGAGGGAGGGGAGGGAGGGTGAAACATAACATATAACATCCCCAATTGCCAATCCTCATCTCCTAGCAACCAACTCACAGTGATGCAGTTGTCATATGCATCCCTCACGACCTCATACTCGATCTCCTTCCATCCCTTCAGACTCTTGTCCACCAGGACTTGCTTCGTGTGAGCGAACGCTGAGGTCACAAGTGACTCCAGCTCACTCTTGTCGGAGGCAAACCCTGACCCGAGACCTCCGAGGGCATAGGCTGCCCGGATGAGCACAGGGTAGCCGATAGCTTCAGCAGCTTCTACGGCCTGAGAGGGAAGGGGTACGATGTAAAAAAAGGAGAGGTTTTGACTCATTATATAGAGCAGTGGACACCTTGGCATTGCTTAAGTATGGGAACTTTCATAAGAGTTTGTTGCGTCCACTATTGAAGTATATATACATTTTAAGCGACCTGTATCTAGATTTGCTGTTGTTGGTAAGGATGAATGTGTCAAAGCCACATGACAAAGTGTTTATCAGCTCACATGACCATATACAGAGCCAGCGTACTACACAATTTAACAATGTAGTTGATATAACAACACTGATGAATTGAGGTGGAAATAGGAAACCAAAGTGCACCTCTCACGCGCGCGCGCGCGCGCGCACACACACACACACACACACACACACACACACACACACACACACACACACACACACACACACCTCCTCCACAGTGTACGCAGCCTTGCTAGGGGCAACAGGTTCTCCAATCACAGCTAACTCCTCCGCAAACTTCTGTCGGTCCTCTGTCATGATGATAGATGCCACAGGGGTACCGAGGACCCGCACCCCATACTGTGAGAGGGCCCCACTCTCTTGTAGCTCTATGCCACAGTTGAGGGCTGTCTGTCCCCCAAAGGAGAGGAGGATCCCGTCTGGACGCTCACTCTTGATCACCTGTGAGTGTGTGTGTGTGTGTGTGTGTGTGTGTGTGTGTGTGTGTGTGTGTGCGTGCGTGTGTGCATGTGGGGAGGGGGGGAGGGGAGGGGAGGGGAGGGGAGGGGAGGGGAGGGGAGGGGAGGGGAGGGGAGGGGAGGGGAGGGGAGGGGAGGGGAGGGGAGGAGAGCATAGGAGTACCATCACTTTTGAAAGCAGAGTCTATGGTCTATGTAACTGTCTCTCTCTCCCCCCATACACACATATCTACCCCCCTCCCACACCCTCATTTTCCTCCTTCTTCTCAAAGCACACCATCTCCCCCCCCAACACACCCCTTACTATCTCCCTTCTCACACTCACACCCACACCACACACCTGAGTCACGTAGCTGGGGGTTATAGGCAAAAAGTACACTTTGTCAGCCAATCCCTTCGAGGTCTGCACAGTAGCGATATTCGGGTTGATAAGCACCGTGAGAACGCCCTCCTCCTTCAGAGCCTTGACCGCCTGCGAACCAGAATAGTCAAACTCTCCCGCCTGCCCAATAGAGAGACCGCCCGAACCCAATATGACCACTTTCTTTGGCTTCTCAGTCAAAATTTCCCCGGGCGACTCAGTCAAATTTGACTGGGCATCTTCTGTGGTGAGTTTTGATTGCTCTTCTAGTTGATGTCGTATGCTACCATGTGCCTGACGCATGAGACACAAGTCTAGTTTCTCACGCACTGACACGTCTGTCTTCCCCATTTTATACTCCAAGCAAGTCTCGATGAAAACATCAAATAACGTCTCGAGATCTCTCGGACCTCCCATGTGCTCCGGGTGAAACTGGACACTGAAAAATGGCCGACTTTCATGCACTATTCCCTCATTGGTCTTGTCGTTTGCATTCGTGAAGAGGATTGACCAATCAGCTGGCAGGGTTTCCGAATCCACTGCAAAGCCGTGGTTCTGTGTCGTGATGAAGCAGCGATGGGAGGTGGAGTGTATGCACGGTTGGTTGTGACCACGGTTACCATACCTGAGTAAGGGGAGGGGGAAGGAAAAGGGAAGGAGAAGGGAGGAGGGAAGGAAGAAGAGAGAAAGTAGGGGAAAGGGGAGAGAGGAAAAGAGGAGGGAGAGAAGCGTATAGAGAAGAGATGTGACTATATATATCGCCATAGAAAAAAAAGGAGTGCCAAACAGCAAAATGCACCTAACAGTGAGGTGGATTTGGTGTGTGCTTAACTTTGCCCTCAACATGACAACAATGATGTCATAATGACAACAGACGATGCAAGTGCTCACTTCATTTTGAAGGTGCGGGCTCCGATGGCTCTGGAGAGCAGCTGGTGGCCGAGACAAATGCCAAACAGAGGTTTGGCGTCCTCAGACTGCAGGTAGGTGCGGATGTGGTTGACAGCTTGAGTGCAGAGTTCAGGATCTCCCGGACCATTGCTAAGGAAGAGACCATCCAGCTCTAGAGGAGGAGGGGAAAGGAGAAGGGAGGGAGGAAGGAGAAAATGGAGGATGAGGAGGAAGAGGGGGGGAGAGGAAAAGGACGGAAGGAAGAAAAGGGGAAGCAGTTAGGGTTAAAGATGGTACCTCCTCACCTTCTTCCTGGTTGAAGTTGTAGGCCCAAGGGACCACCTTCACGGCAGCTCCTCTCATTGCCAGACAGCGAATCTGGTTGTTCTTCATTCCACAGTCAACGGCAACAATGTGGGGAGAGCCCGAGGGGTTGTAGAGACAGGGGGACTGGGGGGAGGGTGGGGGGGAAGGAAAATCCAGAGCAGTATGCAAGCTAATATCCAGAGTAGTATGCAAGCTAATATCCAGAGTAGTATGCAAGCTAACATCCAGAGCAGTATGCAAGCTAACATCCAGAGTAGTATGCAAGCTAACATCCAGAGTAGTATGCAAGCTAACATCCAGAGTAGTATGCAAGCTAACATCCAGAGTAGTATGCAAGCTAACATCCAGAGTAGTATGCAAGCTAACATCCAGAGTAGTATGCAAGCTAACATCCAGAGTAGTATGCAAGCTAACATCCAGAGTAGTATGCAAGCTAATATCCAAAGATGACACACATGTCCTCACCTTGCATGAGACTTCAGCGACAAGGTTCCGGAGATTAGGATCTTCAAACTCCATCCCCTCCCCACCCTCCCCCTCCACCACCACCTTCCCCAGCATCATCCCACACTCACGAATCTTCTTAGTTAGTTCACGTGTGTCAATGCCTTGTGTGAGTGTGTGTGTGTGAGGGTGTGTGAGGGTGTGTGAGGGGGGGAGGGGGGTATGAGAAATGGGAGGCCTACAGTTGTGCTTTCTACCATGAAAACTCATGTAGACACACTAAAAACCATGTATGTGTATGACAGCTAAACAACTTCACAGAAAAAGGTGTGTTCAACTCTTACCACAGATTCCTGGGACGCCTTCCTCCCTCATCCACTCAGAGAGGGATCGGCTGGCCTCCCAGTGGCTGTACTGCTCTGTGTAGTCTCCGACAACGAGAGCAGCAGCATGGATCCTGGAGGACTCAAAGGTTGTTGGGAGACCAAACTGGTCCTCCTAGCGGGCAGAGAGGACAATCAATAATTGTTGTAAGCATCTGTGCATCATCCCCTTTCTCCCTCTTCCCACCCCCCTCCCTCCACACACACCTTCACAGCTGGCACTCCATAGTTACCAATGAGGGGATACGTGAGGATGAGGATCTGCGACTGGTACGAGGGGTCTGTGAGAGACTCCGAGTAGCCCACCATCCCCGTCTGGAAGACTGAGGGAGGAAATGTGATGTCAAGTTACTTTCAACCAACAATGATGCCCCACATAGACGACATTTGTATGGAGTGCACATGCACACTGTATACTGTAAGTTATTCAGCGTATCAGGAAAACTAGATTTATTGTTTCTCACTTACTTACTTGATTTGTGTGTGGGTGGGTGGTCATCATTCATTATTCGCTACTAGCAAACACTATACACACTCATTAAAAGTGGGTGTGGCATTGTTTGGAAGGTGATAATGACAGTTGAGGCGGCAGGTCTCGGAGGAAGCGGGTGCTGATGCAAAGCAATACCATAGAATTTCTAATAATTCGTACACCCTATTAATTCGTACACTCCCCTTTTCCAAGAAAAAATGGTAATTTACGTACTCTAATTTATTCATACACGTAAAAATGAAATTATTATTCTATTGTTCGTACAGCAGAAGCGCGTTTGAGCACAAGCACTCTGAGTTGACGCAAATATGGTGAGAGCGTTTCCAACGTCCACAAATGCGATTGAACACGTTCTTTTGGCTCTTGGTTCTGATCATACGGGCAGGGACAATGTCTAAATAAGCTGGGGTGGGGATCAGTCTGCGTGTTCCCGCAGGTTTATTCGTGTGAAGCCTCGCGAGACTGACGTTCAGCGAATGCTGTACACCACGCTGCAAGTTCATTCTACGATGTCGGCTAAGAGTCCTAGTGCGACTGACATGTTTATTTGAAGTATAAGTTATGGAGCCTCGTAAACTTCAAGTTGCTCGCCCAGCGTAGGCATATATATATCTATGCACGTAGCCTAGATCGAAGCCAAAGTTACTTGTTACACATAATGGCAGCTAAGAAAAGTAGCTGCTGATCGGTTTCCTTAGTGTCGAAAACTTGCACGCATTTTTCTTCTCTTCACTTCGTACAAATACTCTATTTATTCGTACACCCTCCGTTTCTCGAAATATTCGTACTCTATTCAAATCGAACAGCTAAAATTGAAATTATTTAATTTTGTACGAATTATTAGAAATTATACGGAAAATCTAGTTTGCCTGGCCTAGTGGGCAAATGTCAGTGCATTACGAGACTTTAGTGTAAGCTAAAACACGTGCTTGGAGGAGCTATAGCTGGCATTTGCAGCGTCGCAAGGACTAGGCAAGCTGCTCATACAACAGTGGCTGCAGAGATTCCCAAATAAATGGTTTTCATGTACTTGCGATTCGAACAACTACATCGCTGATCAGTGAAGATGAAATAAAATTTCCACTACTTGCTCCTGGTTTCGGCCGATCAAGATTGAAAAGCATAGCTTAAGAAAGGTGCCCTTTGAACTCATGGGCTATCTCCGGGATGTAGAACAACTGGCCATTATAGCCTGCCTGCCTGCCGTGTTGCTGGGCGAGCGGCGACTGCGGGGACGAAGGTCAAGATGGAACCCCTAAAGCTGACCCAACAGTTTCGACATTCTGGATAACGAAATAAGCCAGCTTTTTGCTATTATAGCTTTCCGGTTTTGTAAGCCGTAGCTGCATTCCTCACGATTAACGCCTATTAGCGCAATGATCGCTTTTGACTAAAACTTCTTGATATGTTCTCTTACCGACTTCTCCTGCGGTGTTCCTGGCTGCTCCAAACAGTCTCCCCTGGTATTCCGTCCCATCCTCCAGCACCAGACGAGCCATCACTCACTGCCACGTGGTCAGTTACCGTGTGCACGGACATACACGGACATATACGATTGTTTACAAGCGACAAGAGTTCAAGTTAGTAAAATTTGACCGCTCGTACAAGGTAGTCTCGGAACCAGACCCCCTAACCCTCCTTTTCGATTTTTCGAGGGTCTGGATCCGAGACTACGTACAAGGTAACCTATTCCTTCTAGCTGTGTATACGCATGAGGTGCCTCTCTATTTGTGCTCCATCTTTTGTAGCCGTAGTCAGGTGCGATTGAGCACTGCAAGTCATCGCGTTTGGAGCGCAGACCACGCCCCATTTTGTAGCCCGTACCCGTAAGCGGGACCAAGCGGGACGGAAGTTGGGGGCACACCCCCGCCAACCGAGAACACGCTCTGCAAGATTAGTAGCCTCATGCTAAGGCGCTCGGCAAAAATGTCTGCTTCCCGAAAGTCCATCGATATTGAGGGCTACGACCAGCTTTTCAAGGTAGTAATGGTTGGAGACTCGGGTGTTGGCAACAGCTCCATACTTGCAAGATACGTGAACGGTACCTTCTCACACTGCATGATTGCTACCATTGGTGAGCTGCTCTTATCTACAGTTAGGCTAGGCGAACTATGTTTCGCATCAGCCACTTGCTCGATTTGCTTGCGGGCGGTCGGTCATTATTCATTATCATTACTACCAAATACTATTATTAGGGGTCCCAACAAAAAATCCAAGAGCGAACGAACTTGACTCAAGTATGCTGAAATCCAAGAACCAAGTGACCTTGTTTGTAAACTACAGTTACAATAGTTTCTATGACTTTCGTTCTTCCGAAAATAAATAAAGCGAACAGACGGTTATGTGCCAAAATATGGCCATTATGGGATTTTTGATTTTATATGGGGGGTTATATATGAACATACCTTTAACAGATATCCACGCGAGTGGTCCAGCTATTTTAATACTCTACCAATGGTAAATAATCAATTGCACTGGTGCTTGCTAAATTTACTTTTCAAAAGTCACTTCAAACTATCAATTATTCTTCTATGGGAGAAATGTATTGCAACATAAAATAACAGCTAATGTAGTCTCTTGACAGCTATAAACTTGATTGGTCCAGGCATTTTTGCACAAGATACATCAAGTGAAATCCATCAGTACCACTAGTTTCATAGCGAAGCTTCAAAAGTCACTTGAACGAACTGCGCCCAATTTTTGGCACTTAACCCTTTCAAGTCCAAGACGAATTGACTGAAAATAGCTTTGCAGCACCAACTTTCATAGTCCGGTTTTTATATATCTCAGATAGATAGTTAGTTCTAGTACAACAGATTTGAAATCGGAGCACCTTCGATTTTTTCGTTGGGAGCCCTACTATTATAACAATACTTAATAAAAATGTAAAAAGATGTAGGGATGGCATGCCAAAAAGTAGGCAAACAAGATAGGGATAATGCAGGAAAGCAAAGGTCAACATATTGGCAAAGCCCCATCCCTACATCTTTTTCACACTAAGTTAGACAGTGCATGGGGGTCTTCTTAAAATGTTCACAACCTTTACTGGCAGTTCATGGCTGTAGCTTTGTTCTCAGGCCACTTCCTTCTCCCACGTGGCCTGGGAACAAGGCTAGTATGACCCTATTGGTAGCATTATGTTATACAGAACCTCTTCAACAACTTAAGCAGTGAGTTAGAGTAGACTGCAGATTTATGATATGTGTCGTTAAAGTACATGGCATGGTTTTAGCCTCGTCCCCAGGCCACTTTCCTTCTCCCACATGCCGGCTCAGGAACGAGGCTATAAATATGATCTAGCAGCATTGCATCAGCTGTAGTGTGAAAAAGATGTAGGGATGGGGCTTTGCCAATATGTTGACCTTTGCTTTCCTGCATTATCCCTACCCTTGTTTGCATACTTTTTGGCATGCCATCCCTACATCTTTTTACATTTTTAATGTTTTTTAAGTCTTGTTTCTGTCCTTTTTTGATGTTAATCTCAGTTACAGTTAGACCTAAGCCAAAGAAGAATATTTCAAGTGTAACCACAACACCAGAACTTGAAACGGCATTGACAGTTTTAATAGTAGTGGTTACAGGCATGTAATAATATAGCCAGCTAGAACCTGCTGAAGGGCCAACCACTCTCCGTACCAAACTTTGTGAAACCAATTTCATGATTCAGTTGTCAATCACATGACGACTGACCAGCTGCAGCACAAAAAACTATCATACTGACAACTGACCATCCTAGCTTTACAGTTCACTAAAGCTGTGAGTAGGCTATTTTTAGTGTAGCTGCAAGTAGGCAGCTGAATGCAGCGCCTTACCTACGTGGTGTTCATAAGCCTTGCCCAATGCCGTGGGGGGAAAAGACCGTGCCAGTCATGCTCGCTTGTGTACTCTCGCTTCCAGACCAATGACCGTGGTCTTTGGTCTGGGAACGAGACTTCGTGTGCGCATGCGTACAAAATTAGAAAATGGCGTCCTAAGCAACGGACAGCAGCCTCAGAGTGTTGTGAATGGCTTTTATTGACCAGGGTGAATTTGAAGCTATGAAGACGCTGAGTGGTCGTAGAGCTCCGCGTTGTGATAAGCATCAGTTTCGTGCTAAAATGACGGTGAGTACTTAAACAGTTATCGTTGTTTGAACAAAAGTCGTAACAAGAAAGAAATAAAGAAAGAAAGAAAGAAAGAAAGAATACGAAAAATGGCACTTTTGCTATCGCACACTTTTGAGTTTAGCTGTCTTCCGCGTGGTTTTTGGCCACTTATATGAGTCTTGCTGATCACAAAGGCACTCAAAGAGGAGGCCTGGGCGCTTAAATAAGCTGTTTGTGGTGAAGTTGTACGGCTTTTGCTTAAGTATTGCATATATTGCGCGTCGGCGCCATCCCTACATAGAGAGTCTACCGACTCTCTGATACAGTCGGCAAATCTACGGCGCTACGGCCATTTTAAAAGTGGTCATTACTTGGAAGGCAGTTGAGGTGTTCTATTGTTAGTACGGTTCTACGGGCTTCTATTGGAGTTATACGCTCTTACTCAAGCTACCATTCTTATGCGCTTTTGTCTCACCTTGTAGGGGCTCCATTTCTGGCACTGTAGGCAGTTTTCAGTCAGGAGGAGTGCTTGCTGGTCAGACAGCCCTGACCATTGAAAGCTCGCTAATGAGTGGGTGTGGTCAAGGTCATGAACCCACACGGATTAGCCTTTGGCTAAAGTTTCCAGTGCTAGCTCCCAGCAGAAGTGAATATATAAATCAAAGAAGCCAAGATGAGTCCTGTTTGTGCTAAGGAGAGAAATACTGACCAAGTGCCTATCTACAGCCAGCCACCATGTGCACAGCACCCTAAGCCCACTTTCCCTTATATTATTGCCGAGTGCCTTAGCGTGAGGCTACTAATCTTGCAGTGCGTGTTCTCGGTTGGTGGGGTGTGGCTTTGACTTCCGTCCCGCTTTAGGAATGCAATTTGTCACGCTTCAGGCATGCAATTAAAGGTGTGGCTTGTGTGCAAATATCCGTCCTGTTTAGGAATGCAATTAAAAGATCCTGTTTACAAAAAGTTGTGTACACTTACGTAAGTTTATCATATCCAGCGCTGTAGCGGCGCGAGCGGTCTCATTGTTGCGACGTCAAAATGGCGGAGAATCAGTGTGAGGAGAGTGAGGAAGAAAGAGGTAGGAGACTGGCGCAAAAACGGAAACAACGACAAAGGGTCCAAATGCAGCCACCACCCTGTGAAGTCCGGATTGTGATAGTGCGAGAGAGAGGAGCTGCGACTAGCGAAACAAAGAAAGCGCATGGCTGTCTTCAGGAATGCCGACCATCCCTGTAGATCCGCCAGGCTACAGGCCGAGCAACTACGTCTACAACAGCTCACACTGCTCACACTTCCTTGCACATGGCCAACAGTCAACGTGCCACGCCTACTAACTGTAATGTCACGTGTCGGTTCAAAGGTTAATAAGATGCGCGCGCGCGAGGCATACACTGCGAATACGTACACCTAGTAGTATAGCTAAATGAAATACTGAAATCTGATTGGTCAATTGCAGGTAGTATAAATCACATACCACCTGTAAATTCAACTTACCACCTGTAACTGAAAATTGTAGTTTAATGCTATGAAGCACTACAAGACTTCTTGAGCATTGGATTCAGTGGTCAATTGGTTAAACAACTGTGCTCATGGAATCGCTTGGACCTCCTTCCCCCTTCCTTCTTCCTTCCTTCTTCCTTCCTTCTTCCTTCCTCCTTCTTTCCTCCCTGCCCACTTCCCCTTTCCTTCACCTCCCTCTCTCCCTCCCTTCATCTTGCCAGGTATTGCTTTCAATAGTAAAACAATTGAGCTAGAGGGCAAGAGAATCAAGTTACAAATATGGTATGTCTCGGCATTCTTGCAAGCATGGCAATTCTCCTTATCTTCCTCCTCTCCTTCCTTCTTCTTTCTCTTCCTCCCTTCCTGTCCCCTCCTTTCCTCTTTCCCTCTGTTCACTCCCCTTCCCCACCATTCTTCCTTCCTAGGGACACAGCTGGGCAAGAAAGATTCCGCCAAATGATAACTCCTTTCTTTCATGATGCTAATGTAAGGCAGTATGTGATTGGTCAAAGTTATCATGTGACATTCATAGTCTAGATAATTGAAGTGTGGTTATTGTATTAATCACACTGTTGCCTTGTGAATATACTCTTGCCCTCTCCCCCTCACTACTCTCAGGGTATTATCCTTGTGTATGATATCATACGGCAGGAGTCATTTGATAGCATCATCCAATGGCTGTGGGAAGTTGCGAAGGTGTGTGTAACTGTAATCAACTTAGCATGTGTGTGCTGCTTACACATCCTCTGCCTCCAGCTGGTAACACTGTTCTGAGAGCGTACACATTCAACTCAAACTCTTACTCTTGTTGCTTGGCTTTTTCTATTTTGTTCCAGCATGCTCCCCCAGGTGTGGAGCGACTACTGATTGGCAACAAGTGTGACTTGGAGGAGAGGAGGGTCGTGGAGAGTGAGAGAGGGAAGCAGCTTGCTCGGAGCCTGGGCATCCCCTTCATGGAAACCTCTGCCAAAACCAATCACAACATCAATGAGGTCAGAGGTCGCTTTGTGATGTCACTGTGATGTCATTACGTACTGGATGTAAGTTCAATGCTGTAGATCCCATTGGTCTAGTTTTTTAGAGTGTAGCCCACTTTATACAAAAACACTTTCGACATGATGCACAAGTGATGGGCTAAGTGACTTACTGAGCAGTGAATTCCTTTTTGTGGAGACAGATTTTGATGGCTACGTTAATGCATTCGATGTCGCGTCCTACGTTCTAGCCCTACCCCTACACACATAATTCTGGAGGAAACAACAATTCAGTGCAGATCCAACCAGTTCAACTCTCACTGCTACATGTAGCTGCAGTGCACAGTTTACACCACCTAAAGTTGACAATGAAATCAAAGAGCTTCACCGTATAGCATCCCGAAGAAGACGACCCACTACTGTATGAAGGTGTGGGTAAAATGGTGCAGTTATACCTAACAAACAGGCAGAGATATTGCTCCATTGCAGGCAATGCAGCAAAGCCAACTGGCTGACTTTTTTCAATGTGTTCTCTGCCACTACCGTAGAATCGGGTTATTAGGCGCATGTGCTTAATGGGATAACAGTGAAATAATATGCGCTACATAACAAAGTGCGCCAAATAGCGAGGGTCGAAGGTTGACCACGCCTCTAAAAGTATGACATCATTGGCAATTGACAGCTAGCTATAGTTAGCATGATGCAGTTGACCGGTCAGAACCGGTTTACGAGAAGCTTGTCAGGCGGCTATAAAATGACGAATGACAGTCGTGTACGCAAGTTATTTGTTAAGAATGAAAGGAGAAGCAATCAAAGAAAGCGCATTGTTCATGAGTCAACGGAAACTCACAGTTGATGAGCGCGTCGAGGATTGCAAATGATTCAACCAATGAGAAGCAGTGCCACTGTCTGATGTTTTTATAGTCCTTTTCACATTTCTAGCGTACTTCTGATTGGTTATTTGCAAAAGTGATCCCCATTGGTCATTTGCAAAGTGATCCTTGTTCACAATACCTTCACGTGCAATATTTCGCCTCGCCCACTCCAAATTTTCGTTTAATTAGAGCAGTGTGCTTCTTACTGAGGGTCTAGACAGATTTTGTCAAGAAGACAGCATGCGCCTAATAAGCGGTGTGTGCTAAATAACGATTAGGCACATGCTTCCTTTCTAGGTCATAGAAATTGATGTATGCAACTTATATTCTCCCACTGTAGGCGTTTGAGCTGCTAGTAAGACAGATCTTAAGTGAGTGAAAATTCTTTGTACACACATTGCCCTTAACTTTTTTAACATACATGTATGTTACATTATCTAAACAGGGAGTGAGCCTGAGGGAGTACATACACTTACCTAATTGCTTTGAAGGTTTAAGTGAAAAGTTGCAGAGTTAGCAGTTTGTGTGGTCTGTATTGCATTTAGAGACCTGTTGTGAACAAGTTATTGGTTAGCTAAGCTCACTATCACAGTTCACACAGCTAGATCATGCATGTAGAGGGTTGCGAGTGACTAGAACTTTCAAGTTGTTTATGTAGGAATACCGTAAACTCAAGAGTATCAACACTAGACAGGAATTAAGTTAATTCCTGTCTAGTGTTGTTGTTTTTTTGCCAATATTCTGATAGTCTGATATATACCACCAGACATCGGCCAATACCGATAACCGATCCGATATTTTACATCCATATGGCGGGTGCTGTGCAGTGAGTCTGTGCAATGGGAATTGTTTTGTGGCTTCTCGCTTAGCAGTAATGTTCACCAAGGACTGACAGTAGCTTGTCACAGTAATCCCGCCCTCTAAGACCGTAGTAAAAAAAAACGGAGGACGAAAGTACTAAACTACACTTTTGGCAGAAAGTGGTTGCTAACGCTCAAACTGTACAAGAAGGAGCGACCCACATAGCACCATCCAAGACACCAGACACTTTTAGGAAGCTGTGACTTGCATGCGTACAGCGTTCAATGAGAAGAATTGCTAGCACGAGGTTGTGCAATGTGCATGCATCATTTATCGGTCGTGTTATTGGTAGAATTTGCCGATGCCGATACTGCCCAGAAAGTCCATTATCGACCTGATACCAACAACCGATCCAGTTATCAGTGCATCACTCCTGTCCCATGTTTGTAGCTTTACTACAACCAGAGATACAGTTGGCAATCAATCATTTGTTGCCAACTACCCACCAACATAAAGTGCTTGGAACCAACGAATCGAGAAGGTTTTGCTAATTCCTGGATATGTTTTATCAAGAGGCCTTGCCTAAATGTTGGTTTTTATCCTGTTGTAGGGTGGCTATTTTTGTACGAGTTGCTTATGACCACCTGATGTGGTTGTTGCAATCAACATAGGTGCTTATATTCATGGAGTTTTTATTTTGTATGGGTGCCTATTATCCCAATTTTATGGTATAACAAGAGTATTTCATATTGGGGAATCTGTGTGTATTCTGCAGTTACTCCAGAGAAACATCTTGCTGCCTGTAAGCGAGCCATGAAGGAGAAGGGGTCCTTGGACCAGACGGCCATGCACTGTGTTTTCATGGGTATACCACGTTCAGGGAAGAGTTCTTTGATACAGCGTCTACTTGGCAAACGTCCCTCTGTGTCAGCCAGCACTGGAGTGGCTGAGAGGGTTGTACGTGTGGAGATCAGGAAATCGACAGTGCATGTGTCTGGGCTGTACTGGTGTGAGCTAGAGGACATTGACGATGAAGCTCTCACACTGATGCACAATGTGTCAAACACTGCAGCTGTTCACTTTGAGGGAAAATCCTTTTCTCTGTCAGAATTTGTTCAAGGAATCTTTACTTGGGCCCCACGAACCAGGCATGATAAACCAGCAGCAACTTTTCCCCACAGTCTGCTGTCTCCAGCAAAACCACAACTATCTGAGGAACAATGTATGAAGCCTCCCCTTGAAGTGTTTAAGGATTCTTTCAAGAAGAAGAAATCCAAGCTAAAGAAGCTGATTGATGACCCCTGGACATTGTACATCACTGACACTGGAGGTCAGCCTGAGTTTCAGGAGCTACTTCCAATTCTTGTCTCTGGTCCTACTCTCTTCTTCCTCATGTTCCGTCTTGATTGGGAGCTCAACAGAAGGTACCAGGTAGAGTACATCACCTCACAGGGCAAGTCCATTGTCCCATATGAGGCTGGTCTCACAGTGCAAGAGATGCTTCTTCAGAGTCTCGCTACCATTGCCTCAACTGGCCTATTCCGAATGGTTGGCAATGAAAGGATTACTATAAATCCTGATATTTTCTTGGTTGCTACACACAAGGACTGTGTGTCAGATGATCGCCTTCAAGAGATAGACAGTGCTCTCCAAGCGGTAGTTAAAGGAGCTGAAGCTTATCAGAAAGGGATGATCCAGTTTGCTTCTGAGTCTCGCTTGATCCTTGCAGTCAACAACTTGTCTAGAGGTGAAGAGGATGTGCAGCAGATCCGAGCTGCAGTGGAACGTATTGGAAAGCAGGGGGACAACTATCGAGTGAGAACCCCCTTCTCCTGGCTCATGTTTAGCAATATTATGCAGCAGATGAGGTCACCCATTCTCAAGTACAAGCAATGTTTCAATGTAGCTCAACAGTGTGGGATCAAGACACGAAATGAGATGAATGACGCTCTGCGATTTCTCCATGAAAATGTTGGTGTGATTCGCTACTACCACGACTTGCCTGAGCTCCGTGAGTTCATCATCAAAGATCCCCAGTACGTCTTTGATATGGTCACTGACCTCATTGTTGCTACTTTTACATTCGACCGTACTGCTCCAGTCGTTCGTGAGCAGTTCACAAAGAGAGGAATCTTTCCATTGGATGTTTTCGAGAAGCTGGCCAGGTCAACAGAGCTTCTTCCTCCTTCGAAACTAGTCACTCTCCTCCAACACCTCAACATTGTAGCACTGCTCAAGAAAGATGGTGTCTCCTCTCAATATTTCATCCCATGTGTGCTTGCGCACTCTGAGGACAGTCAGTCCACAGTAACCAGTGCAACGTGGTCTGGTGTCCCTCCTCTACTGGTCACATTTGAAAGTGGGTACTGTCCCAAAGGTCTGTTTGGGGCACTGGTGGTCTACTTACTCCAGAACAAAATTAAGTCAGACCTGGAGTGGGGGTTGGAGCAGGACAAAATCTTTCGGGACCAAATTTGCTTGTCAGTTGGCCCGTATGACTCCTTTCAGCTTAAGGTGTTGCCTGCTTTCCTGTCCATTGAGCTTTGTACTTCGACCGGAGCTTCAACTCGTAGGCCTTCACTTGGAAGTGTATGTAGGGAGGTTCAGCGATGCATCAGTGGTGGGATAGACAAGGTGTCGGAAACACTACACTGCTCTCGAAAGGCAGCTCATTCCTTTGGCTTCTTCTGTCCAGAGGAGATAGACGCAGATCAGCCCTCTCACCCTGCTACTGTGAACTTTCATCGTGGGGAACCATGTAATATGAAGTGTTCCGTACACGGACGGTTTGACCTTCCTGATGGCTATCAAGTGTGGTTTGGTGAGGTAAGTTACAAACTTTTTAAAACTCAGTAAATATAAGTTGTTCAAGACACCTATTTTGTATCTCCTTCTAGGATGGTTCAGCATCAGAGAGCAGAATTGCCACTTGTACAGAAAGCTACAGTGGACATCACATTTCCCCGGGTATGATAAAATGTTAGGTTTGGTGCATTTTGTGTTATGAAGTTGACCAACAGTATCATCATGTTATCACTGTGTCCTACACACCACATGTACTCCAGGCACCAAACCCACCCTACCAGAACTACTGAAGTTCACATGTACTGATGGAGGAGTGGTGAACATTCCTGTGGAGATAGCAATCAAGTATGTCCAGTTTGGAACTTTCCTCCTAGATGACAGAACTGGATCAAGAGTCAAGATCATGGCCCACAAACACTTGAATGATGCCGAAGAAATCAACACAGAAATCCTCCAGGAATGGCTGACTGGAAGAGGCAGGCAGCCAGTGACCTGGACAACACTTGCTGAGGTCTTGCGTGACATTGAACTATCTGCTCTTGCTGGTGAGATTGAGGCTGTCAAATGTCCAGCAGGACCAGTTTGAAAACACCTGAGTTATAATTAAAAAGATAATCAATTTCTGTTATTCACTTATACTGGTCACATTACGCATTGAATGCCGTGCATTATTGTTGTATGTTTGCATGTGTTTCTGTATTACACACATCAGTTGTTGTATGTTTGCATGTGTACCATCCTGTTTCTGTATTACACACATCAGTTGTTGTATGTTTGCATGTGTACCATCCTGTTTCTGTATTACACACATCAGTTGTTGTATGTTTGCATGTGTACCATCCTGTTTCTGTATTACACACATCAGTTGTTGTATGTTTGCATGTGTACCATCCTGTTTCTGTATTACACACATCAGTTGTTGTATGTTTGCATGTGTACCATCCTGTTTCTGTATTACACACATCAGTTGTTGTATGTTTGCATGTGTACCATCCTGTTTCTGTATTACACACATCAGTTGTTGTATGTTTGCATGTGTACCATCCTGTTTCTGTATTACACACATCAGTTGTTGTATGTTTGCATGTGTACCATCCTGTTTCTGTATTACACACATCAGTTGTTGTATGTTTGCATGTGTACCATCCTGTTTCTGTATTACACACATCAGTTGTTGTATGTGTAGTACAGGTAGTCATTAATTTTTTGTTGTTATTTGCACAATTAGTTGTCTTTCGTCATATCACCGAAGAAGAACCCTCGCCTCAAACCCAGGCTTTCTGTTCCAGATTTTGTCTCACAGCTTAGGCGAGACAAAACCTGTAATAGAAAGCCTGGGATCAAGGCTAGAAGGATCTTTTCTGCTACACTATTAGAGCGAGGAGCTTAAGGTGGATACTAGTGCTCTCAACTTGACACATGTCTGAGTACTGATGGAAGAGGAACGAGAAGTTGGCCTTGTATGTAGTTGCGTGCACGGACATGCATGGACGTATACACGTGCACCACGGATATTGTTACGTACATAGTACACGTGCGGCGCGCGTGAGCCAACATGATAGTCATGCGGCCCAAAGCATTGAGGGGGCGTAGCTGCTAGACATGTCTACAGAAGAGTTCTTCAAGGTAGTACTGGTCGGCGGCACAGACGTAGGCAAGAGCACTATACTGTTACGATACGTGCACGACACGTTCACCCCAGCCACCATCCCTACTATTGGTGAGTTCAATATAGCCAATGAGCTGAGTGTATAGCAAACCCATGGACTGAAATTCAGTTTGAGAGAGGGAGGGAGGGGGGAACAGGGAGGAAAGAGCCTGCCAAAGGGTAGTCACCTGCATGTTGAAGTTGTGACTGGGACCAAAATGGAATCCAGCGCTTAACATCCTTGTAGAGCCAACCACTTCAAAACTGCATATCAAGCGCAGTTTTTGGGCAATCAAAAATCTTATTCTAGGTTGCAAAATGCTTCAACATGTAAGTGACTACCCCTTGAAGATGATAACGTTTGCACGAAAAGTTGTCGACTTCCATGCATTGGAAGGTGGGTGACTAGTATAAGACAGTAAAAGGCTTTGTACATCACAGTAATGTAGAACCCCCCACCTCCCCCAAGATACAAACCCAGAGCTTGTTTGATATCACAGCTTAAATTATACTGACAGCAGTTGAGTTTGTGATGGAGAAGCAAAATGGTAGAATAGACCAACAGTAGCCTTGTGACATTTGCAAGGGAGAGTGTGCCATATCAGTTAATATTCTTTTTTTGTTGTTGTTGTATAAATCTTCCATGATACATTGATCCATCTTTACTAAACATCGACTGATGACCTTTGCACTTGCACTATTTTTTCATTGACCAATGAGAGGACCTCTCCCTTTTTGATTTATTCCCCTCGTCTCTCCAGGAATTGATTTCAAGAAGAAAACAGTTGTGTTAGAGGGCAAGAGAATCAAGCTACAAATTTGGTATGTCAGCTGGTTAATCTTTCAACATGGCAATACATTGTTCTCCTCCCTCTCCCTCCCTCCAGGGACACAGCTGGACAGGAAAAATTTCGCACAATCACTCCGAAGCTCTATTGTGGTGCTAATGTAAGCCAGCAACTAGCATGACATTAGAGGGTATGTGATATAGGGGATGTGGTCATTAGTCACGTGACATCAGGGGGTGTGGCAGGGAAGTATGGCAACTGACTACAGTACCTTGTGAATACACACATGACAGGGTATTATTCTAGTGTATGACATAACAAGACTGGAGTCGTTTGTTCGTGTCACAGAATGGCTGCAGGACATTGAGAAGGTATGTATTAAGATGGGTGCATCGGAGTCAGCTATATAGGTGCATGTGTTCAGCCTTCTAGTGTCCAGCTAATAATTCATAGCCCTCCCTACCTCAGTTCCCCCTCACCTCTTCCCTCCCTCACTCCCTCCCTCCCTTCCTCTCCAGCAGACAACCTCAGATGTGAAGCGACTACTGATTGGCAACAAGTGTGACTGGGAGGCAAAGAGGGCTGTGGAGAGTGAGAGAGGGGAGCAGCTTGCTCGGAGCCAGGGCATCCCCTTCTTGGAAACCTCTGCCAAAACCAATCACAACATCAATGAGGTCAGAGGTCTGTATGTCATTGTTGATATCAACATGCTTTTCAATAAACACTGCCCACAAAACAAACAGCAAAATTTGTAGCTATGGAATCTGATCGGGGAAACACATTACTAGAGTGTTTTTCCTCCAGGCGTTCGAACAGCTGGCAAGACTAATGCTCAGAAAGGTGAGGTAACCATACTGATTAACCCTTTTGTGACGGTCCATCACCTGAAATTAACCCTTTGTGTCCTAGGTTTCCAGTAATAAGAGTGACAAGTGGGGTTATGTTGACTTGAACATACCACAGCAGGATGAACATGAGGGTACAAGTGTGGTATCAGCTAGCTGTGTGTGGTTCTTGGTTGTGTTCTAAGAGTGAGAGGGGGAATTTACATTTCCTCTATATTGAAACTATAAGCATTTCATCATGTGTCCTTTGCAAAACAAGAAGCAATAAAACCAAAAACATACTCCTTTTCTAAGAAATATTGCTCACGGACCACCTGGTCTCGTATTCTCTCATGCGGAAGAGAGTCTGATGGCTATTGAGTGTGTTTTTTTTTTGGTTGTTCTGAGTCAGCAGTATGCATTGATTCTGAACAAGTCAATGAGACATCATCTGTTTATTGGCTTAATTGTGCACATACTCAGCACATCCAAGAAGGTGCTCAATCCTTTTCCTCGCGAGAGAGTGGAGTCTGGGTATACATGTCTCCCATTTCACTGTCACAGGTCGTATTGCACTACTGTCATATTGGTCCCCCATTTCACTGTCACAGGTCGTATTGCACTACTGAAGCGGTGGAGTATGGAGTCAGCTAGCCGTTATGGAGGTAGGTAATGAGAGTGTAAGCTTACCGGCAGGCTACTGACATTCTCCACTTGTTCCCAGGCCTTCCCATCATCCAGTTTTTGAAAAAAAAAGCAATCATAAACTGCATGGATGGTGGAATGGCCTGGGAATGAGGCTAATGATAGTGTGAATTGCAGTAAGCATGCTTATGTCACTCATTTGTGTTTTAGTTTTGTCTACAAACGCACTTAGGAAATGGTGGGGTTGTCACACCCTAGGCCTTTTTGCAAATGCAGTTCCTGTCTCAGACTCGATCTCCACAGTCATGGTATAGAGTTGCTAATCTCATGTCCATGTCCTCTTGGTGACTACGTACTTTGGAAGGTAGGCTATGGAGGGTGTGGACAGATGGGTAGAAGACTAGGATGACATCCTTTTAGTTCACTGGTACATGAAGTTGCCTTAATTCCATACACCATAGATAGATGGTCATACACATATGCACACTAGCACCGGACGAACCCCTTACACATATATGCGCACGTATTATGATCAGATGTAAACTGAGCTACTCACTGTTGCGCTCAGCAATTATGTGCCTACAAGGAGCATAATTGTCCACCAGCCTGCAGTTTCCACTGACGCAATGGACCTAGCCTGCCACGAGGGCCGGGTCCCTCTACAGTGAACCCATACATCCCAATCCTCCAGAGTTCTCTATGTATTATACACATTAGCACTGTACGTTTGTACATATGTATGTTGGCGTGAAGCCCTTCATACATACATGTACATATGCGCACCATTACGCTTATATTACGCGCGTGCATTACGCATATTACGTAATACAATACACGTGCTATTTTGTTGGCCATGCCACACCCGGATTTAATTTGCGAGGGGCGTGGCCAGCGCGATACGCACGTGCCAATTAGCTGTTTGGGTGTGGGCCTCAAATTAATCAAGTTCGAAAATGTCTACTCCAGGACTCGTTCCTCCGAAGAAGGCGTACGACCTACTTTTCAAGCTTCTTCTGATCGGAGACTCTGGCGTTGGGAAGACGTGCGTACTCTTCAGATACGCGGACGACACTTTCAACACGACCTTCATATCAACCATAGGTGAGTTATTTTTTGCCAGCTACACCTATCACAAGTCACTCCAATAAGGGCAATACCTAAGTTAGCGACTGGGGGTTACAATTTGTGACCGCTTAAATATGACTGTGACCCTGTGCTGCGCTGCTAAACTGCTG
Organism: Agelas oroides; assembly: GCA_949130485.1. Classification (NCBI taxonomy): domain Eukaryota; kingdom Metazoa; phylum Porifera; class Demospongiae; order Agelasida; family Agelasidae; genus Agelas; species Agelas oroides. The sequence continues at coordinate 9,549 of CASBWJ010000002.1, read as the reverse complement.
ATAACTGGAAATTTGTGACTTTTGAGTGGTATACGGAACAACACGGTAAGCCACGCCCATTTTTACAGTATACGGGGTCACAGGCCCTGGTTGCAAACCTACACATGTAGGCTTTGTGGTATTTATAACTCAGCTTGGTTTGATCATACCTGCACACTACCTGCCATAATAGTCTGTGTACGCTCATAATACTGTCTGAAGTTGACCAAAGTTCACACACATTTGTAGCTGTGTTGGCTTGTATGCTTCAGAGCTACAGGCCTGTTCACATTCATGTAGCTGATGGCATTCTTGTAGCTGTAGTTTACAGAAATTGGCAGCTGAAATCGTTAATTTCTTGTGAGAGGTTTTGAAGTACCACAGGTAAGGGATGTGAAGCTCTGAAGCGTACAAAACACTTGAAGATCAGAAACACTTGACAAGCGAAAGGAACCTGGATAGAAACAATTGAAAGCTTTGTCATCAACCCAAACCCATCAGGGACTTTGTCATTCTGCTGTTCTTAGAGTGCATGTGATATCTCACTTCTTTCTTCCAGTGTTTCTTTGACACGTATAACAACAACGTAAAGTGGTCAAGTAGGTCACTTAAACTCTGTGTAATTCACGAACAAACCAAAGCTATGGTTTTGTTTACTATCTTGGAACTCTCGCCTGTGGCTACTTCATCATAAACGCTACTCTGTTGCAATTAAAAACCAGTTATCAAGTACAGGTCCATGAGGATCCAGGGCAGTTACTACTACATCACAATCAGACAGTGAAAAATGTAGTAAGATGCACCGATAGAAGGGTAAGTTCTAATTAACGCCCACTTGGTTACCAATGGGGAACAGGTGTGGTGCTGCTTGTAACAGTGTGTGGTGGACAATCAGCTAATGGATGCGTGTAGTTCCACTACAACGTGTGAACATCACTTTCGATGTGTTACTCGGTATCGTTTGCATGTCTTGGTTCATACAAAGACCATCCTTGTGTAGGAATCTGTCTGTGGTTATCCATTTTCATCCCAGTGCTAGTGATAGCAAGCCACACCCTCTCTCCCTTCCTCGTCTCTCCAGGTATTGATTTCAAGATTAAAACAATTGAGCTAGAGGGCAAGAGAATCAAGTTACAAATATGGTACGTCAGCTGACTTTTCTTATGAGCACAGCAATGCAATGTTCTTCTTCCTCCTCCCTTCCTCTCTCCTTTCCACCCTTACTCCTTTGTCCCTCCTCCTCCTCCCTCATTCCCCCCTCTCCTTCCTCTCTGGGTGTTCTTACGAGCTGGCAATGCAACTCTTCCTCCCTCCAGGGACACAGCAGGACAGGAGAGGTTCCACACAATCACTACCTCATATTATCGGGGAGCCATGGTAAGCCTGCAACCAGTCATGCGACAATAGAGGGGGTGGTATCAGATCATGTGACAATAGAGGGTGTGGTCATTAGATCATGTGACAATAGAGGGTGTGGTCACCAGATCATGTGACAATAGAGGGGGTGGTATCAGATCATGCGACAATAGAGGGTGTGGTCATCAGATCGTGATTATTGTGGGTGTGGCCAAGCCTGCAACCAGCCATGTGACAATAGAGGGTGTGGCCATTGTTCTCATTGGAGATGTGATTAGTGAAGTGTGCGGTGTTATTTGTGTCTTGTGAGTTACTTGCCCCTTCCCTTCTCTCAGGGCATTATTCTGGTGTATGACATCACAAGTCAGAAGTCATTTGATAACATTACAAAATGGCTGCAGAACATTGAGATGGTCAGTTTGTAACTGCACGGGGTTGGCTAGATGCATGTGTGTATATGTCCTTGGGCTGGCAACTTAGAGCTTTTTGCTGTTATGACCTTTCTCCTTTCCTTTCTCACCAGCACGCTTCTTCAGATGTGGAGCGACTACTGATCGGCAACAAGTGTGACTGGGAGGCAAAAAGGGCTGTGGAGAGTGAGAGAGGGGAGCAGCTTGCTCGGAGCCAGGGCATCCCCTTCTTGGAAACCTCTGCTAAAACCAATCACAACATTGATGAGGTCAGAGGTCAATTGATGATGTCACTATGATGTCATTACTAGAGTGCTTTCCCTCCAGGCTTTTGAGCAGCTAGCAAGATTAATTTTGAGAAAGGTGAGTTAACCCTCTGCATCCTGCATAAGGAACGTATCGCTTAGTATAACCCCTGGTAGTTTGTAAGTTGACATTAACCCTTTGTATTCCATGTGTATTCTGACATTAACCCTTCCTGACCTTGTATCCCAGGTTCCCAGTAAGAAGGAAGATGACACAGCGCATCTTGACTTGAACAAACCTCAGCAGGACAAACAAAAGGGAGGATCAAAATGTTGCTGATGAATCAACGGCCCCACAATTTTCTCTTCTGTATATATGTTTGTATATCTCAGTTGAGAGAGGTTACAGAATTAACTTACTATTATGTGTGTGTCACAGTTTGTGTTGGTATTTAGTTTGTTGTTTCTTACAAAGTTGTAACATATTTATTATATCTTTTGTTTTGTTACATAATACGTATTGACTTCTCGTACTTTGGCCGAAGGTCATTAATATGGCAGTGTGCAGGTCCATGCTCAGTGCATATAGACTGCAATACAGCTTTGACAACAACTGGATGAAAATTAGCTGCAGGCATGGGCCATGCCTCCAACCAGGAACCTGACGTTGCTAAGAGTTACTACTATACTGAGCTCTATTGGGGATTCAACACTATAACAGAATATACACCATACAGGTAGGGGGTGGGGAGGGGTAGGGATGAGCAGTGATCAAGAATTTCTGGTGATGCAGATCACAGTAGCCCAAAGCTGTGTGTGAAGTGGCTAACAGTATAAGCTGCAAACAGGTTTTCTTGATCAGTTCAAGATAATTGTTGATGTCCATACCAGCTCAAGTTGAGAGCACCCCATGTTGGCTCTGATGTATAGGAGGGTCTAAGGCCCTTCTCAGAAGTGCATCTCCCCAGGTGTATACAACTTGCCTCACAAACTGCCTTTCTCTGACTTAAGTTCAACAAGTTCAGACCATGTTCCAGATGTCAAATTTGTAATTTGGTGGCACTGCTGTTGCCGATTGCCGCACTATACAGTCGGCAAATCTACGGGCTATGGCTATTAAAAGTGGGCATGCCATTGCTTGGAAGGCAATAATGACAGTTGAGGTGGCAGGTCTCAGACGAAGCGGGTGCTGATGTGAAACAATAAATCTAGTTTGCCCGGCCTAAAATACAATTCTCTGCCATAATTATAGTTTCTAGCTATGTACGGTATACAGTAAGCTAAGTAACTATTGCTAAGTAATGGTTGCTAAGTAACTATAGCTAAGTAATGGTTGCTAAGTAACTGTTGCTAAGTAATGGTTGCTAAGTAACTGTTGCTCCACTGTCTGGTTGAGAGTGGTGCCAGCCCTGCCCCATGTGACAAGAAGTGTCGACTACTACTACAAATACACAAAATAATTTAACAGCAGGCATTAGTACAATCGTACATGTACAAAGACAGTGCCCATTATAATGATATTCATTGCCCTGTGTGTTCTGAAATGTACAAATAATTCTGTGAAATTAACGAAACTGCTTTATCAACTTGGGACAGTAAAAGATCGGATTGCATCATCAGAAGCAATGTTAAACTCGCGACCAATCAGAACGAAGACTCTCCTGAGAAGAGATCGGACTTCGAATTTCAGTTCTAGTGTCAACAGGCTACAAAATAGATTATAATACATGCCTATGTGCTTCTTGAACTGTGTGTGGTGTGTGTGTGTGGATTATGGAGGGAGGGGATGTGTGTGTGTGTGTGTGGATTATGGAGGGAGGGGATGTGTGTGTGTGTGTGTGTGTGTGGATTATGGAGGGAGGGGATGTGTGTGTGTGTGTGTGTGTGTGTGTGGATTATGGAGGGAGGGGATGTGTGTGTGTGTGTGTGTGTGTGTGTGTGTGGATTATGGAGGGAGGGGATGTGTGTGTGTGTGTGTGTGTGTGTGTGGATTATGGAGGGAGGGGATGTGTGTGTGTGTGTGTGAAATTTGTAAGCACCTATCCCATGCTTTCCCTTTTTTAACTGCATAGTGTAAGAATAAGCCCCGCCCAACTTCCTGTCACTCGTAGTACAACAGGAAAGGGCCTGGTACCATCACATGAGCATGATGTAATCAGCAAATGGCAAAACTTGTTAGAACATTTTACGTATTGTTCAACAAACTTACAACAGCACTCAATGCTTTGTGTGTATGACAGTCACCCCTGCTAGCTAGTTAAGTCTGGTAAGGTCCCTTCGCTCTTCTTTCTGTTCCGAGCCCCAGGGTGCCCACGCCCTTTGCGTGTATGACAGTCACCCCTGCTAGCTAGTTAAGTCTGGTAAGGTCCCTTTGCTCTTCTTTCTGTTCCGAGCCCCAAGGTGCCCATGCACAATGACAGTTTTTCTACCAACCTTCATTGTTTCTACCTTGTCACACACACGAGAAACTACTAGGCACTTTCTTTCTTAACATGCACGGGAAGCTGGGTGGGCCTGGGAACAAGGCTAGTACAAAAAGGCATTGTGATGTGAGTGTGACAATGTGAGTGTGATGGTATGACAGTGAGTGTGATGGTGTGACAGTGGAGTGTGATGGTGTGATAGTGTGATAGCGTGATAGTATGATGGTGTGACAGTATGTGTGATGTGAGTGTGACAATGTGAGTGTGATGGTATGACAGTGAGTGTGATGGTGTGACAGTGGAGTGTGATGGTGTGATAGTGTGATAGCGTGATAGTATGATGGTGTGACAGTGTGATGGTGTGGCAGTGTGATGGGTGCACCTGGTGTTGTTGGAGCTGCAGTATCTTGGTAAAGCTGAGGAGGAGGACGGGGGTCCAGGCCTCGCGGTGCATCTCACTGGTCAGTTGAAGGAAGTACTCCAGAGCACTCTCCACCAGGCTGTGAGGGGTGAAGGGTGGGAGGTGAGGTGTGCGTGTGAGTTGGTAGACAGGCTGGAGTTCTTCAATGTCTGAAAAATACTCAAAGGTACGTTACTGTCTTCCTTAAAAGGCAGTCCCTTCCACCTCCCTTCCTTAGCACTTATCTTTCCCCTTCCCTTCGATAGCTCTCTCCTTCCCATCTCAAAAAAGTTGCTCTCAATGACTTGAACAAGATTAAAGTTTGACAGGCTTTGCTTAATAACTTGTGGCAGCTATACCCCCTCCCCTCCTCCCTCCCCCTCCTCCTCCCTCCCTCTCCCCCCTCCCCACCTCAAAAGCCTGCTCTCAATGACATCATACTCTGCCTCCCTGTTCTCGTCTGCCAGCATGTGAAACAAGATACGCAGGGCACAGCAGACACTGGTTGTCTCCTGGCGAAGAAGATTAGGACGAGTACGCCCACGGAAACCTGTGATGATGGCGGGACAAAGGAGAGAAGAAGGGAGGGAGAATCAGAGAGGAGGAGAGGAGAAGGGAGAGTAGAAGGAAGAGAGGAGAGGGAGAGGAGGGAGAAAGGAAGAGAAAGGGAGGGAGGAGGACAAAGGGAAGTGGAAGGATAAAACCATTACACAACGAGAGGATCAAGGGAAGAACAAAGGAGGATACATGACATCACCATGACATCACTCTGACGTACCAGCCTTCATGAGGAGGGTCCGCTGCTCGTTGTTGGAGTTGAATGCCCTCGCAAACATGTGAGACTCCTCCAGACAGTCCAAGAGGACAAACAGCTGTCTGGTTGCTAGGTAACGAAACATTCCCCGGTCGTTGGAGATGGGGAGGGGGCAGGAGGCATCTAGTGACATAGACTGGAGTGGAAGAAGGTGGGAAGAGGAGAGGAGGGGAGGAAAGAGAGGGGAGAGGGAAGAGAGGAGAGGGAAGAGAGGAGGGGAGGAAAGAGAGGGGAGGGAAGAGAGGAGGGTGGAAGGAGAGAAGGAAAGAGTTGGAGAGAAAGAGAGGAGGGGAGGAAAGAGGAGAGGAGGGAGGCATGGGAAAAAGAAGTGTCTTATGTCTTGTGTCTTTGCATGCAATTCAGGCCCTCTAGTCTCATTTCCCAGTGCAGTGGAGGACTGGGAATGAGACTAGCACCTTACCACACACCTGAGAGAACTCCAGGATGGCTTGGTCCTCTTGTTTGGTTGCGTTAGGATAGAAGACAATGTTGTCAATAGCCTGGATGAGCTCCAGCTGTACCACGCACTTGATAATGAGTGACTGGAATAGAGCCTGCTCCGGAGTGCGACCTGTGAGAATGGAATGGGGATATGGAATGGGGGTGTGGAATGGGAATGTGGAAGGTGGTATGGAATGGGGTGTGGAAGGTGGTATGGAATGGAGACATGTAAGGGCCTAGGTATGGAGAATGGAACAACAATTAAAACAGTGATGGAGAGAATGGAATGGTACAGTGAAAGTCCTGGACTCACTGAATGCTCTCTTGGAGGCTTTAGACCTCGAGAGGTCAGTGTCAGGCTGTCCATAAGAAAACTCTGACTGTGCATCGTCCACCACCTTCTCCTCCACCTTACGTCCCTTCTTCCCCTTCTCCTTCCTCCCCAACTTCTTCAAGAGCTTTGACTTTCTCTCCCCACCCTTCCCCCTCCTCTTGTCTTCCGACTTGCTACCAGCCAAGCGATCAGACTTCGTTGATCTCTCACTCTCTCTCCGCTGAAGAGACCCATCTGCTACTTGGGGTAGAACTGCCTCTGGTTTCCCATCAGTGCCTTCCACTTTATCCATCTCCCCCTCCTCTCCCTCCACATTCACTCTTACTGCAATACCAGGTGGAGCCGAAGGGGTGAAGGCACCAGGTTGATTCTGCTCTAAGACTGTCTCTTCTACCTCCGCTGCACCCACCATCTCCGTTTGCTGTCTTCCTTCTCCATCTGTATTGATAGTGACCAACGTACTCGTATCCTGGGACATGTCCCCATGTCCATCAACATCCTCTGAGGTCACCTGACTCTCACCGGAGCCTATGATTGGTGGATCCCTCACCAAATTATTACCTGTGGAAGTGGGCGGGGCATCACTGTGATCATCTTGTACTGACTGAAAATCCCCAAATTCTTCAGCTGCCTGTTCTCCTTGCTCGACTGCAATTTGATTGGCCACTTGTGATGTTGCGTCTTTAACATCAGACCCTGAAATCTGATTGGTTAATGATGACATTGTATCTTTGTCTACATCTTCAGACTGGCTATTAATAGGAGGTGTTACAGAAATGGCAGGCTGTGGCTCATTTAATACAGGTGGCTTCAAATTTGAAGCAGTCTGTTGAATATCTTCGCTACCACCCTCCGGGGCTTCACCTGTTGGTTCTTGTGCACTACCCTCCACATCAGCATTCTGATTGGCTGGTGATGATGTCATACTTTCCTCGTTTGTAATTTCATTGGTTGGACTTGGGGAGGGCAGTGCCAGCATGTCTTCTGGGGTCTCGGAAACAAGAGAGCTTCTTGTGGATGCGATTGAGAGGGTAGAATAGGACCGTCCCAGTGGGTTATCATCTGGCTTCCATGTCAACAGTTGGTAAGGGATGGAGTTGGTGAAAATGTCTCTCGCACACTTACAGACCTTGTCCCACGTGTCAGGAAAGAACTGTTTGCCTACGGACACTGCCAAGTTCTCAAGACAGTTGGAGCCAGAGCGAGCCAGCTGTTCATTGTCTGGAGAGAGAAAACATGCCATGGTAACCCTAGCAACACCATAGCAACACCCTAGCAACACCATAGTGACAGTATAGCAACACTATGGAAACCCTGTAGTAGTACCATTATCATTATAGAAGCCTGTGTAGCCAAACCTTCCCGACTAGCTGTTTATAGTAAGAATTGTGCTTCTGAAAGTAAAAGTTTCGTTACTGAATAGAAAGTTTTCTAAAGTTGCTGCTACATTAGCTGTGGGTAAACTTTTTCCTAATATGGTTGTACCTTGCTGCACACACCACAGGAGCTGGTCTAGGATTTCATCCAAGAGAACAGGAGAGAGAACTTCAAAATACTGCGTGAAAACATCCATCATGGCGTAGAGAGCGTGGTTGCATGTGGTCGTCATCCATTCTGTTTTCTGAGGAGGAGGAGGAGGAGGAGGAGGAGGAGGAGAAGGGGGAGAAGGGAGGAGGAAGCGGAGGAAGTAGAGAAGGGAGGAGGAGGAGAAGGGAGATAAGGGACGAGGAGGAGGAGGAGGAGGAGGGAGAGAAGGAGGAGGAGGAGAAGGGGGAGAAGGAGGAGGAAGGGGAGGAGGAGGAGGAGGAGGAAGGAGAGAAGGAAGGAGAAAGGAAGAGGAGACAGAAGGAGGAGCTCAAGAATGGCATCCAAACCTACGGCTACATGTATGCTTCCACTCACCTCCACCTGTAGCTCTGGTAGTTTCATGTTGTCAAATATTCTGAACACGACTCGGAAGAGATCCTGCCACCAGTGTTGTTGGAACAAGTGTCCGTACGACTTCATGATCTCAAACATCACCGTCAGACCACGCGTACGAACATCAAGCTTGCACCTGCGAGGAAGAGCAGTGGTACACACAGTGCAACAGTGCTAGACTACCACAGGACTATCACATGACCATCATGTGATCACATGATCATAACATGATCATCACATCATAACAGCCTGATATGCATGTTTCATTATACTGCTCATGGCAGCATCACTGTACTATCACTCACATGACTTGACTGTCACATGACCATCACATGATTAATTGTCACATGACCATCACATGACTGTCACATGACCATCACATGACTGTCACATGACCATCACATGATTGTCACATGACCATCACATGACTGTCACACGACTGTCACATGACCATCACATGGAGGCTGACCTGCTGATAACTGTTGACAACTCTAGGAGCACTGGGAACCAAGCCTTCACCCAGACACAGTCCGGATTACTGTGGTCTTCTTCAGTGGTCTTGAACTTCTGTGTTTGTGTCGGTTGGGAGAAAGAGTAAAATATTAATGAAGACACTAAGGTGCTGTGATAAAATCACACTACCCTCAGCTCCCCCTCCACTCCTCCCTCCATCCCTCCTCCACTCATCCTCTCCCCCCCCTCCCCCTCCTCCCCCCCCCCCCCCCCCCCTCTCCCTTCCCTCCCTCGCAGGCACTGAAGATCAATGGCCTGTATATCCTACCTCCGGATACTCAGCGATGTGTTTCACACAGGCCCGTATGATGCGAATAGCCTCCATGCTGGTGTCAGGGAAGGCAGCGTTACAGGCAAACTCTGAAAGACATTTTACTGCATCTTGAAAGGAACCAATGGTGGCGGCAAAATGGTGCTTGAAGATTTGGTCTGTGTGTGCATGTGTGTGTGTGGTGTATGTGTGTGTGGGGGGGAGGGGGGATTGAAAGGTTTAGTGTGTAAATAGCTCAGATTAGGAAATGTAAGTGGGTGTGGTCAATAGTCATCTGACTCTACCTAGCAACTTCAACACATACTCACCCCCCTCCCTCACCCCCACCCCCCCCCCCCCCCCCTCTCCACCCCCTTACACACATACACACACACACCAGTGGTCTGGAAGGATAGCTCTACAATGCCGGAGTCAATGTCCGAGGCTGCCAGGTGAAACACAGA